>WAAF01011195.1:28171-44574 GCA_013400475.1 Tricholaema leucomelas | reverse complement strand
GGCCCAGCTAGGTCAAGGCAATGCCAAACACCAATCCAGGCTGGGCAGTGCCAGGCTGGAGAGCAGCCCTGAGGAGAGGGACTTGGGGGTGCTGCTGGAGGAGAAGCTCAACAGGAGCCAGCAGTGTGCACTTGCAGCCCAGAAAGCCAAGCAGAGCCTGGGCTGCAGCAGCAGAAGTGTGGCCAGCAGGCCACAGGATTCTATGATTCTGTAACCTAACCTGCTCTCTGTGTGACTAATCCTTCTGCTTCCTAACTCCCCTGCCTGAACCTCCAAACTCACCTTGAACATAAAGCAAAGTCGAGGGTAAAGTAGAGGGGTGGGAAGAAGGTGGAAGAGTGGTTGGGAGCCCCTGCTGGGGACTCTGGTTTGTGGGAGGGCTGTTGTGTTTCTGGATTAGAATCCTAGAATCAGTCAGGGTTGGAAGGGACCACAAGGAGCAGCCAGTTCCAACCCCCCTGCCATGCCCAGGGACAGCCTACCCTAGATCAAGCTGGCCACAGCCTCAGCCAGCCTGGCCTTGTCCTGTTGCCCACACTGCTCCTGAGCCAGCCCAGGATGCCATTGGCTCTGCTGCCCACCTGGGCACTGCTGCCTCATCTTCAGCTCCTCTCTCCCAGCACCCCCAGCTCCCTCTCTGCCTGGCTGCACTCAGCCACTCTGTCCCCAGCCTGTAGCGCTGCTTGGGGTTGCTGTGGCCAAAGTGCAGAACCCTTCACTTGACCTTGTTAAGTCTCATCCCATTGGCCTCTGCCCACCCATCCAGCCTGGCCAGGTCCCTCTGCAGGGCTTTCCTCCCCTCCAACAGCTCCACAGCTGCTCCTAGCTTGGTGTCATCTGCAAACTTACTGATGCTGTGCTCAATCCCCTCATCCAGATCATCAACAAAGATACTGAACAGGACTGGGCTCAGCACTGATCCTTGGGGGACCTCACGGGTGAAGGAGGGGCTGAATCCATGGCTTGTGGAACTCCAGCACAGCCTCCTCCATCTTCACCTTGGTGCTGAGGTTCAACCCACTCCCTGGGTCGAGCTCTCAGGCAGTGTGAACTGGCTTAGCTGTAGGGAGTCCTGGAAATAGAATGGGCTGGATTTGAGGAGGGGCTTTTGGTTTTGGGGCTCTGTGAGCCACAAGCTCTGCGTCTCCTGTCTCTTAATGCGCTTCCAGACGTAGCATTCCGATGTATTTGCCAGATGAATCCTTCTCCCTGCCCAGCTGTGTTGGGTAGAAGTTGTCCATGCCAACACATCTGAGAACTCTCAGGAGGAAGCAGCTCAGAACAGGTTTTTTCCACGCGAGGGCACAACCCAGGATACTTCACAGGAGATTCCTCACTCGGATCCAAGGAGGGATAAGTTACTTCCCTTCCCATATCCACACATTGGTCTGGGTTTTTTTTTTTCCCTCTTGGTCTGGCTTTCATTGCCCACAACTGAGGTTGTTGCATGCAAACTAAGTTTGTGTGCCTTTCAGAGAGCTCTGGGGCATAGGCAGCCGTGGCCGTTCATAACCGCATCTCCCAATTTAAGGCGTGCACTTTTGGAGGCCATAGCCACTGAAAACCAATTTGGTCCCTTCTTGTCTCCTCTCCCAAACCTGCAATTACTTATGTCCAGAGTTAATTTTCTGCATGCCAGTAGCCTCACGGTCTGAGGCTCCCCTTCCAACCCCAAACGTTCTACGGTTTCGGTGAGATGAGGATGATAAAGAGACCATTAAGGAGAAGCTTCCACTACCACCTCCTATAAAAGTGATAAAAGTCAACAGCTGAGAAGGGGATCCTCAGCTCAGCAAAGCCACAAGTG
Organism: Tricholaema leucomelas; assembly: GCA_013400475.1. Lineage (NCBI taxonomy): Eukaryota > Metazoa > Chordata > Aves > Piciformes > Lybiidae > Tricholaema lacrymosa > Tricholaema leucomelas. Next base: position 42,767 of record WAAF01011195.1, on the reverse strand, counting down.
TTCCCCAGGGGGCAAAGCCTCCTCATATCTCACTGTGGCAGAGCTGGGCTCACATGCACAAGGCTTAAGGGAGAGACTCTGTCATAAATCACTGAATCTGATGGAGCTACTTAAGACTAAAGGCTTTAAATCCAGCTGGATTGCTTTGGCTTGGCCAAGCTGCTTCACCTCTCTGTGCCTCTGTTTTGATTCCCACTTTTGTCTTGTCCAACCAAGTGTAGCCTCTTACTGTGCCAAGGAACCAAAATGACCAAACTGTCTCATTCTTGCAATAGCAGCACATCATAGAACCATAGAATCAGTCAGGGCTGGAAGGGACCACAAGGAGCAGCCAGTCCCAACCCCCTGCCATGCCCAGGGAAACCCTACCCTAGAGCAGGCTGCACACAGCCTCAGCCAGCCTGGCCTTAAACACCTCCAGCCATGGGGCCTCAACCACCTCCCTGGGCAACCCATTCCAGCCTCTCACCACTCTCATGCTCAACAACTTCCTCCTCACCTCCAGCCTGACTCTCCTCACCTCCAGCTTTGCTCCATTCCCCCCACTCCTGGCACTCCCTCACAGCCTCAAAAGTCCCTCCCCAGCTTTTTTGCAGCCCCCTTCAGATCCTGGAAGGCCACAAGAAGGTCACCTGGGAGCCTCCTCTTCTCCAGCCTGCACAGCCCCAACTCTTTCAGTCTGTGCTCACAGCAGAGCTGCTGCAGCCCTCTCAGCATCCTCCTGGCCCTGCTCTGGACACTCTCCAGCATCTCCACAGCCCTCTTGTCCCAGGGGCTCCAGAACTGGATGCAGTACTCCAGGTGGGGTCTCAGCAGAGCAGAGCAGAGGGGGAGAATCACCTCCCTGGCCCTGCTGGCCACACTTCTGCTGCTGCAGCCCAGGCTCTGCTTGGCTTTCTGGGCTGCAAGTGCACACTGCTGGCTCCTCTTGAGCTTCTCCTCCAGCAGCACCCCCAAGTCCCTCTCCTCAGGGCTGCTCTCCATCACTGCTGCCCTGGTTTATTTTAAGGTCTAAGTTGGACCTTTGAATGAGGGTGGAAGATGTTTAAGAAACACCTAAGTGCTGCAAGAGCTGCTGTTAGTAACTCAGTAGGTGAATGTTGACCTAGTCTGGGCTAACATTTCTTCACCAGGTCTCAGAAACAGAGCAGATGTTGTTAAGGCTGCAAGAAGATTCTTCTTAATAATTACTGACCCCTTAAGGCTGCTTGGTAGATGTGAAGCTTTCCAGTCTATGTGGTAGATTTAAGGCTGCCACCATGTTGCCTTTCAATACCTGAAGGGAACCTTTAGGAAGGCTGAGGAGGGACTTTTCATAAGGAGGTCTAGCAACAGGACAGAGAGAATGGTTTGGAGCTCAGGGAGAGCAGAGTTAGACTGAAGCTTAGGGAGAAGTTCTTCAGTACAAGGATGGTGAGACACTGGAACAGGTTGCCCAGAGTAGTTGTGGATGCCCCATCCCTGGAGGTGTTCAGAGTCAGGTTGGATGAGGCCTTGAGCAACCAAGTCTAGCTGAGAGGCATCCCTGCCCATGGCAGAGAGGTTGGAGTGGAAGATCACAGGCTCACAGGATGCCAGGGGTTGGAAGGGACCCAAAGAGATCATCCAGTCCAACCCCCCCCTGCCAGAGCAGCACCATCCATTCTAGCTCAGGGCACACAGGAACACATCCAGACAGGCCTGGGAAGGCTCCAGACAAGGAGACTCCACAACCTCTCTGGGCAGCCTGTGCCAGGGCTCTGGGACCCTTCCAGGAGAGAAGTTCCTCCTTGTGTTGAGCTGGAACCTCTTTTGCTGCAACTTACACCCATTGCTTCTTGTCCTATCCCAGGGAGCAGTCAGCAGAGCCTGTCCCCCCTCTCCTGGCAGCCCTCAGATAGTTACAAACATTTATCCAATCCCCTCTCAGTCTTCTCTTCTCCAGACTAAGCAGCCTCAGGTCCCTCAGCCTCTCATCAGCCATGCCCTCCAGTCTCCTCATCATCCTAAAGCCCTCTGCTGGACCCTCTCCAGCAGATCCCTGTCCCTCTGAAACTGGGAAGCCCAAAACTGACCACAGTATTCAAGATGAGGTCTCAGCAGGGCGGAGTAGAGGTGGAGGAGAACCTCCCTTGATCTCTAAAGTCCTTTCCAGTCTAAGTCATTCTCTCATTCTGTGATGTTGAGTATTGAAGAGTCTGCCCCGTGAAAGCTGCCCTGTTGCTGGCAGATGCCTTTGCTTGCTTCCTCTGCTAGTTAGAGGTGGAGTTAGGCTCTTCAAATGGTCTTGCAGTGCCTTTGCAGTCAGGCAGTGATGAGCACAGAATGTATTGATAGAAATTCCTCACCGTGAGGGTGGTGAGACCTTGGAACCAGTTGCCCAGGGAGGATGTTGAAGCCTCATCTCTGGAGGTGTTTAAGGCCAGGCTGGATGAGGCTCTGGCCAGCCTGATCTAGTGTGAGGTGCCCCTGGGCATGGCAGGGGGGTTGGAACTGGCTGCTCCTTGTGGTCCCTTCCACCCCTGACTGATTCTGTGATTCTGTAACTGCAGAGCAGCTTCGTTGCCATTTGACGACCAAGACTCTGCACTGTCTGATGGGTGCCACCCTTCTGCCTGCTGGTGACAAATTGATGTCAAGGGGGAACTGTGGCTGGGGGGGGTTTGTAGGGGGCTTGGCTGGCTTTGATGCCATCATTCTCTTCAGTTGCCTGCATGTTCTTGCCGTTTAAGCCTCTGATCTTCCAGGGGGACCTGGAGGGGTGGGCAGCACTTGAAATATGACAGAACTAAAAGTGAGATGGGTGGTGCTGGTGTCACTTTGTGTCACAGGCTCACAGTATCACAGCATCACCAAGGTTGGAAGAGACCTCACAGAGCATCAAGTCCAACCCTTCACCACAGAGCTCAAGGCCAGACCATGGCACCAAGTGCCACGTCCAGTCCTGCCTTGAACAGCTCCAGGGACGGCGACTCCACCACCTCCCTGGGCAGCCCATTCCAGTGTCCAATGACTCTCTCAGGGAAGAACTTTCTCCTCACCTCAAGCCTAAACTTCCCCTGGCACAGCTTGAGGCTGTGTCCTCTTGTTCTGGTGCTGGCTGCCTGAGAGAAGAGAGCAACCTCCTCCTGGCCACAACCACCCCTCAGGTAGCTGTAGACAGCAATAAGGTCTGCCCTGAGCCTCCTCTTCTCCAGGCTAACCAATCCCAGCTCCCTCAGCCTCTCCTCGTAGGGCTGTGCTCGAGGCCTCTCCCCAGCCTCGTTGCCCTTCTCTGGACACGTTCAAGCATCTCAATGTCCCTCTTAAACTGGGGGGCCCAGAACTGGACACAGTACTCAAGGTGTGGTCTAACCAGTGCAGAGTACAGGGGCAGAATGACCTCCCTGCTCCTGCTGGCCACACCATTCCTGATGCAGGCCAGGATGCCATTGGCTCTCTTGGCCACCTGGGCACACTGCTGGCTCATGTTCAGGTGGGTATCAATCAGCACCCCCAGATCCCTTTCTGTTTGGCTGCTCTCAGCCACTCTGACCTCTCTCTCTCTCTCTGGGATCTCTAAGACTCGATGAGGGTTGGGTGACTTTGCAGTTTCCATGTCCTCACTTTCCAGTTCCCAAACCCAAGGACAGAGCAGAGAGGTGGCAAATAAGAAGGAGAAAACACCTCCGGGGCTGTTTGCCAGGCTGCTCAGAACCAATGTTCACCCAGGAAACGCAGTGGCACTAACTGAGAGAGCTGCAGTAAAAATTCCTGGGCACATTCCCATCCCATTTCTTTACCTCTTTCTCTTCTGCTCCCGACTGGGGGATGACCTGCTCACAAAAAAGCAGGCAGCGTCGAGCTTGTGCCCCACATTAGCCAGACAACAAACTTCTAACTGCACAGAGCTCTGGGTTTGGGACACAAGTCTGATTTCCTTGAGGCTCACCTGAGCCTGACCCACTCAGTGCAGGCAGGATTTCAGTTTGGCCTCAAGCCAGAGGGACCCGAGGGAGAGAGCAGCCCACTGCTAGGAGGAGGGTGGAAAGGATGTCTTGCTTACGGGCGAAGCCACCTGGCTCCCTTTACCCAGGCGGCACCGCTTCTGATCTACCTTCCAGAAGAGGGTGAGAGGGTGGAGGGGACTGGAAACCCTTCAGAAATGGAAATGCTGGTCCATTTGTTTATAATTTTAGACCCCCAACATGTAACCTGAACCTGATGGAGTCAATAAAGACTTAAACCCTCTGCATGTTTCCTACCTCAAAACGACTGGAGCGCATCCAGGGCTCTCGAAGGCAAATTATTCCAGAGAGCTGAAAGGAAAAGGAAACAAAAACACCAAAAACAAACCCCAAGAAACCTGATTAATTTTTTTTTTTTTTTGGGGGGGGGGGGGAAGGAGGTATTTTTTTTCCTCCCTTTAATTCTTTTTTCCTTTCCCCAAAGTTTTGAAAGAGTTCCCTTACTTCTTCTCCAACATCCATGGGCAACCCCTGCGCTTTTGGGAGCGTGGCCACCTAGCTGAGAAGCCAGCCCCATGATTTACAAACAGTTGCTTTTGTTCAGAGGAGTTTTGACAGCAAATGATCCCAGGGGAATAAAATCTCCCAACCAGTGAGGACTTTTCATTTGCCATTTTTTTTGTTGTTGTTTGGTTGTTTTTTTTTCAGAGAAAAGAATTTTTTTGCCTCTCAAATATAAGTTAAAGCCCCTCAGAACGAGCTCACTTGTTGCAGTTGTGTGGTTTGGGTTGTTAAACAACCTAGAATCATGGAATCAGTCAGGGTTGGAAGGGACCACAAGGAGCAGCCAGTCCCAACCCCCCTGCCATGCCCAGGGACACCCTACCCTAGAGCAGGCTGCACACAGCCTCAGCCAGCCTGGCCTGAAACACCTCCAGCCATGGGGCCTCAACCACCTCCCTGGGCAGCCCATTCCAGCCTCTCACCACTCTCATTTTGGAGACCTTTGCTGGACCTGCAGAAGAAGGAAGGGGTTGGCATCCTGGCAGAACTCTGGAGAGCTTTGCTCATCATCAGCTGAGTTAGGTCTGTGGCCAGAGGAGCTGCACTGAGCTGGGGATGATTTGTTGGTCTGCCTCATTCTGGTTTTTTATCCCATGTGTGTATCTCATTGGGGCTGAGTTATGCTCCTCTTTCATCTCCAAAAAAATCTGGGTTGGCTCTGTGTGGCCAAGAGGAAAATCTGCTTCACTCATTCCAAATGGCTGGACAGCAGGGACTGGTCCCCTTCCTCTATTCCACTACCACTGGTTCCTCTTGGCTCCTTCCATAGAATCACAGAATTAACCAGGTTGGAAGACACCTCTGAGCTCATCCAGTCCAACCTACAACCAGCCCTAGCCAAGGCCTACTGTGGCCTTTCAATATCTGGAGGGGGCTACAAAATACTGGGGAGGAATTTTCCAGGCTATCAGGAAGTGCCAGGAGTGGGGGGGATGGAGCAAAGCTGGAGGTGGGGAGAGGCAGGCTGGAGGTGAGGAGGAAGTTGCTGAGCAGGAGAGTGGTGAGAGGCTGGAATGGGTTGCCCAGGGAGGTGGTTGAGACCCCATGGCTGGAGGTGTTTGAGGCCAGGCTGGCTGAGGCTGTGGGCAGCCTGCTCTAGGGTAGGGTGTCCCTGGGCATGGCAGGGGGGGTTGGAACTATCTCCTCCTTTTGGTCCCTTCCATCCCTGACTGATTCTATGATTCCATGATTCCATTCTATGATGGAGGCTTTGGTGGGGGGGGTCAGCTTTGCTGGTTGGTTTGCTGTCGGTCGCAGTAGTTGGTGGCGGTGGTTCTTTTCCTGGCTAACTTTACCCGTGCCTCGAAGTGTCAGCTTGACATAATATGTAACAGTAATTAAGAAATAAGCCTCTTGCCTGCTTTCACAGCAATCATTTAGCTAAGTAACTACCATGGTCCAGTGCCTCAAAAATCACCATTAGCCCACGCCACTTATGGCCATAAAATTTCTTGTGTTCTGCTTTTCATCGGACTCACCCCCGGAATCTTCCTTTGGCTTTATTTATACATTTGCACTCAAACAATGGCAATAAATCCATGCCCAGAGTGTTGCAAATCAGAAATTTGTCCACATTTTTTCCACCACCTTCCTGGGTGAAGCTGTTTTTTTGCTTGGGAACCGGCGGTGGCTTGGGAGGAGGCAGCTGGGGAGAAGGAGGAGGAGGCGGCGGAGGGATGAGGAAGGGGGGAGAACGCAGGGGTGGTGTCGGTGGGAGATTGATCGGTGCTGTTGGAAGTCGTTGGGATGGGAGAGAGAAGAAGAGGAGGAGGAGGGGGAGCTTGGAGGAATCTGGCATGAAAAGGCAGTTTGTGGTGACAGGAGTTTCTTTTGAAAGACCTGATTGAATGAGACCTGAGGCGGGAAGAAACGGCTGTTGCCTTCATTGAGTCTTGCCTAACTTTTCCCCCCCTCCTCCTCCTTCTCCTCCTCCTCCTCCTCCTCCTTCTCCTCCCCCACCTTCTCCTCCTCCACCTTTTTTTTTTCAATCCAGGCTCTTTTATATGTTTTCTTTCTTTCTTTCTTTCTTTCTTTCTTTCTTTCTTTCTTTCTTTCTTTCTTTCTTTCTTTCTCTCTTTCTCTCTCTCTTTCTTTCTTTCTTTCTTCCTTCCTTCCTTCCTTCCTTCCTTCCTTCCTTCCTTCCTTCCTTCCTTCCTTCCTTCCTTCCTTCCTTCCTTTCTTGCTTTCTGGCTTTGTTCTCTTTTAATGTGTCCTGTACTGTTTAAGCTGGAGAGAGAGAGAGAGAAAAAAAAATAAATAAACCCCACCAGGTCCTGGCTGCAGAGTGAGGATACCACAACAAAACACCAAAAAGAAAGAAAGAAGGAAGATCATGGACATCTCACTCAGTTCCTAGCAGGGCTGCACGATGCATTTCTGCTCCATTCTAAACCAGCCGAGCGCTCACTGCGACGGAGCCTGTGGGGTTTTTAAAGCTGGTTTGCTCTTAGCCTCCATAAATGATGATTAAAGCTGGCTGCAGACAGCTCAACAGAGCAGATCTGGATGGTTGGGACACGAAAAGGAGTTGTCTTCCTTGGTATGAAGCTCTTTGCCTGGCTTTATTACTGCCATGCCTGCGAGCAGCCTTTTACCACCACTGCCCCCTCCAAGGAGGGGACCGCGCTGAGCTCTGCAGATGCTAAACGGTTCAGCTTCAATTAATTGTCTGTGATGAGCTGAACCCCATTTCCCTCGACGTGGGGTTTGTTCCTTTAGCACCACACATCCTCTGGGCCCAGTTCAGGGCTTTACTGGGAGGCTTGACTAAGAGAGTAATGACTGCTCACTCAAGCAAGCGCCAGCTGGCATCACGGAGATTTACCCCCAGTGACATCTGAATTGAGCTTTGAGTTAAATGCCCTCGTGTTTGGTCCACTCAACTTCAGAGGGAGTTTTGTCTGAGTCAAAAGAAATAAGGGGACAGGGGGACCAAAACCAAACTAAACCAAAACAAAGCAGGGGTGGGGGATGGGGGGGGGGAGAAGAAGAAAGGTTTTAGGACTCGGTGAAGTTGGACTGCTCAGATTTCTCCTCTCTTGTGGTATTTGCGTCCTAGAGAAAGTGTTGGGATTTAAACTGAACTATGGACTTGAGGAGGAAAAAGTCCTACTGGCATTAAGTGCTTTGGCATGCAGGAGATGACCTACTAAGTGGTTTCTTTTCTTGCTGTTGGGTTTCTTTCTCCCCAGCTTCCTGGTTATTTATTCTGCTACAAGCAGTCTTCTCTCAAGCCCTCCTGTGAGCATCTCGCCCTCTCTTCAGGGAAACATCAAAATCTTGCTCTTTCTGAGCAAGGACCTCTCTAATCTACCCCAGTTATAGCTGCCTGTCCTTGCTCTCTGCATCCCCCAGCCTCACCTCTCCTCTTCCTTCCACCCCTTTGTGGAGCACTTCCCAAATCTCAGAGACCAATCCCTTAATTTGTCTTTCCCTGAAAAAATTCTTCCTGCTCTGCCTTTTCCCCCCCCCCCCCCTTTTTAATCACAGAGCTACAAAATTGTTTTGTTTGGAAGAGGCCTTGAGGATCATCAAGCCCAAGCCTTAACCAGGTCACCACTAAACCATGTCCTTCAGCACCACATCTCTAGGGCTTTGGAACTCCTCCAGGGATGATGACTCCACCACTGCTTTGGGCCAAGCCTTGACAACCCTCAGTGGGGTAAAATTGTTCTTTGTGTCCAAACTAAACCTCCCTTGGGGTGACTTGAGGCTGTTTCCTCTTGTCTAGTTGCTTGTTCCTTGGGAGAAGGACCAGCCACCACCTGCCTCCAACCTCCTTTCCAGGAGTTGCAGAGAGCAATGAGGTTTCCCTTCAGCCTCCTTTTCTCCAGGCTCAACGACCCCAGGTCTCTCAGCTGCTTTTTTTACCAGACCTGACCTCTAGATCTTCCATCATCTTAGTTGCCCTTCTCTGGCCCCACTGCAGCCCCTCAATATCCTTCTTGGAGTGAGCAGCTCAAAAACTGAACCCAGCATTCGAGGTGCAGCCTCACCAGTGCTGAGTACAGAGGGACAATCACTTTCCTACTCCTGCTGGTCACATTATTGCTGATCCAGGACAGGATTCTGGTGGCCTTCTTGGCCACCTGAGCACACTGCTTAATATTCTCCAAGGCCATTCCATGCTAAGTGCTAATCTTTGTGTGCTCTCCCATCCCTTCTTCTCCATCCCTTTTCTTCTCACCACAGTGATGGAGTGTAGGGCAGTTCCTGCTGTGTTTTCCATCCTCAGCATGCAGGTCTTGCTGCTGCACTCCTGCCTGCCCTTGCAGGCTCTCTTGTTCAAGAAAAAACAACAACCAGTCTGGCTCTTGGTCCCATCCAAAACTTTGGCAGGTGTACAAGAATCTTACACGACTCTTATTAGCAGCAGATCCACAGGGAAGGAGAGGATGAGGAAATCTCTCCAACAAAAATAAGACAGGAAGAGCAGCTGAGTTGTTGTTGGGTTTGCTTCAGAGGAAGCTGAAGGGTTAGGGGGGAAAAAAAAACCTCTCCTTGCCTCCTTAGTGAGCTCTAACTTCATTATCTCTTCCTTAGGGAAAGCAGGGAGCAATGATGGGCAGAAGGAGCCATAGGAAGCACTTTTCACTGAGTGAAAGCTCTGCCCAAACCCTAATTTTCATCCAGATGGGCATATGGATCAATGGCACTGACTTGTAGTCAGCCTTGCAGGCAACCCAGACCATTCATTCACTGCACAACAGCTCTGCTGGCCCGGGGGTGACAGCTGACCACATCCCCAGGGACTTCCACCTTCTCCTTTTTGATTTCCCTCCCTTCCCCCTGACCTTTTTATTTCTCCCCCTGCTTTTTTTTTCCCCTTTCCCCAAGGTACTGACATGTTGCTGAGAAATTTCTTCCCAGAAAAGGTTCTGAGGCATTGGTGCAGGATGCCCAGGGAAGTGGTGGAGTCTCCATCCCTGGAGGGATCTAAAAGCTGCATGGATGTGGTGCTGAGGGATGTGGTTTAGCAGCAGCAGTGGGACTGTGAGGTCGAGGCAAGTGGCTGGACTTGATGCTCTCACAGGTCTCTTCCATCTCAACAGGTCTGTGGTTTTCTGAAAGTAATCTCCTTGCCTTCAGTCATTTCCTTTCCTCTCTTCTCCATCCAGTGACAATTTTGAGGCTAAGAAGCCAACTCATCCATCATTTGACAACCCACCAGGCATGCAGTCCCCTGTACCTTCTCTCTCTCTGCCTACATTCCCTGCACACCTCACAAGTGACAGCTACCTTGGAGCAAAGCTTTCTAACTCCAGAGTAGGAAAAATCCCACTTCTGTAGTGAGGTGGGAGTTGATCTCCCTACTATCAGGTGACAGAATGAGAGGAAATGGCCTGAAATTGCAGGAGCAGAGGGTTAGGTTGGACATGAAGAATGATTTCTTCACTGCAAGAGGGCTCAGACATTGGAACAAGCTGCCCAAGGAGGTGCTGGAGTCACCATAGAGTCATGGAATCGTAGAATCACAGAATCTCAGGGGCTGGAAAGGACCTCAAGAGCTCATCCAGTCCAAACCCCCTGCCAGAGCAGGATCACCTAGACCAGATCACACAGGCAGCTCTTGAATATCTCCAGAGAGGGAGACTTCACAACCTCCCTGGGCAGCCTGTTTCAGTGCTCTGTCTCCCTCACAGGACAAAAATTCTTCCTCAGGTTCACATGGAACCTCCTCTGCCTCAGCTTCCACCCAGTGCCCCTTGTGCTGTCCCTGGGCACCACCCAGCAGAGCCTGGCCCCAGCCTCCTGGCACTCACCTGCACATCTTTATAAACATTGATGAGGTCACCTCTCAGTTTCCTCTTCTCAGCTTCCTCTTCTCTTCTTGCTCTTCTCTTCTCAGCTTCTCTTCAGCTTCTCTTCCCACCTTCTCTTCACCTTCTCTCCCCAGCTCCCTCAGTCTCTCTTTTTAAGAGAGAAGGTTCCATTCCCTTCAGCATCTTTGTGGCACTTCCATCCTTGGAAATGTTCAAGAAACTTGTGGATGTGGCACTGTGGGACATGGTTCAGTGGCTGTGGTGCTGTTGAGTTGCTGGTTGGACTGGATGATCTTGGAGGGCTTTTCCAATCCAAACCATTCTATGATTCTCCATTGCCAAGACACAGAGCCACTGGCTCAGCACTGTAGCAGAACACGAGAGGAGTGCTACAAATGCCTCCCTCAGTGGCAGCTGGAAGTCATGAAGAGCCTCAGGGACATGATTTCATTCCCACACCTGCCCTTTGTATTTATCCCTTTTGTTACTTAACCCAGATGATTAGAGAGCTGGAGCAGAGCCTGATGAGGAGAGGCTGAGGGACTTTTGAGTCTGGAGAAGAGAAGACTGAGAGGGGATTGAATCAATGTCTATAAATCTCTGAGGGCTGGGGGTCAGGAGGGGGGGACAGGCTCTGCTCACTGCTCCCTGGGATAGGACAAGCAGCAATGGATGGAAGCTGCAGCACAGGAGGTTCCAGCTCAACACAAGGGGAACTTCTTTGCTGGAAGGGTCCCAGAGCCCTGGCACAGGCTGCCCAGAGAGGTTGTGGAGTCTCCTTCTCCTTTCCAGGCCTGTCTGGATGTGTTCCTCTGTGATCTGTGTTAGATTGTCTGGTCCTGCTGGGGGAGGGGGGTTGGACTGGATGATCTCTTTGGGTCCTTTCCAACCCCTGACATCCTGTGAGCCTGTGACCTCTTTGGGTCCCTTCCAACCCCTGACATCTGTGAGCCTGTGACCTCTTTCTGCTCTCTACCTCTGTCAGCCCAAACCTGTAGGTATCAGGCACAGAATAAACAAGAGTATCAGAAGCTCCAGATATTGCTGGTCTGTAGTTTGTTAGCCTTTATCAGGCCTTCACCAGCTTTATTGATAGAAGGATTTGGGATTGGAAGAGATCTTTAAGCTCATCCACTCCAACCATTCTCTAACTCTACTAAGCCAGATGCTAAACCATGGCCTTCAGCATCACATCTCTGCAGCTTTAAAACCCCTCCAGGGATGGGGATTCAACCACCTCCCTGGGCAGCCTGGTCCAATGTTTGAGAGACCTTTCAGGGAAGAAGTTTCTTCTAATGTCCTAAACCTCCTCTAGGGCAACTTGAGACCATTTCTTTTCATCCCTGTTACTAGGGAGAAGAGACCAACCCCTACTTGGCTCCAACCTCCTCTCAGGGAGTTGCAGAGAGACAAAAGCTCCTTCCTCTGTTGTGTTGCTCTGTCTGAATTTACCTGGCTTCACTAGCAGACAAGAAAGCATTTGATTTCCTGATCTAGGGTAGGGTGTCTCTGCCCATGGCAGGGGGGTTGGAACTGGATGATCCTTGTGGTCCCTTCCAACCCTGACTGATTCTATGGTTCTATGATTATAACTTCCATCTCAGATCAAATCTTTAGGAACAGGGCTTAGGAAGTACTCAGCACTGCTCAGGCCACACCTTGAGTGCTGTGTCCAGTTCTGGGCTCCTGAATTGCAGAGAGATGTTGAGGTGCTGGAAGGTGTTGAGAGAAGGNTGTCTCCTATTGGTCACAAAATAGCCTCGTTCGTATTAGAAACTCTGTGGCCGGCAGGAACAGGCAAGTGATTATTCCCCTGTGACCAGCACTGTTGAGGCCACAGCTCAAGTGCTGTGTTCATTTCTGGCCTCCTCAATTTAAGAAAGATGTTGAGGTGCTTGAACATGTCCAGAGGACAACAAGGCTGGTGAGGGGACTGGAGCACAGCCCTAGGAGGAGAGGCTGAGGGAGTTGGGAATGTTTAGCCTGGAGAAGAAGCAGCTCAGAGGCTACCGTATTGCTCTCTACAAATACCTGGAGGGAGGCTGGAATGAGGATGGAGTAGCCTCTTCTCCTTGGTGGCAAGTGACAACAGGACTAGAGGAAATTGCTGCAAGATGTGCTGGGAAGGTTTAGGCTGGATATTAGGAGACATTTCTTCACAGAGAGGGTTCTCAGACATTAGAATGGTCTGCACAGGGCAGTGGTAGAGTCACTGTTCCATGGGGGTATGCGGATCTGGTGCTTACGGACACGGTTTAGTGCTGACCCTTCAGTGCTGGGTTGAGAGTTGGACTGGATGATCTTCAAGGTCTCTTCCAACCAGATATATTCTGTGATTCTGTGACTCTATGATTCTATGATTCTATGTGTGATCTGGTATAGGTGCTCCTGCTCTGGCAGGGGGGGCTGGACCAGATGATCTTTCAAGGTCCCTTCCAGTCCCTGACATTCTGTGATTCTACAGTTTGAAAGACAAAACAATTCCATGAGCACCTCTGCACAGTGAGTTGAGGAGGGCTAAAGACCAGCAAGAAGACCCAGGCCTTGTCTCCTGACTAGAAAAGCTTTTCTAACAAAGAATAGTTATTCCTGGTCACATTTGTGTAGCCTCTAACTCCTCTCAGGCTTTTAGTTTTCATAGCTGGCAAGCCATGAGGCCCTTGTGGTTTGGGTTTGTTTCCCTCTCTCCATTTATGTAAATGTCTTTCAAATGTTGGTTTCTCTCTGGCTCTTGGGAGTTTGGTTTGAGGTTTGGGGTTTTTTTTTCCCAGCCCCAGGTTTTTCAGGCTCAGGTTGTTCTAGACAGCAGCAGAACTTGCTGAGTTGCCATGCCTGGAGGTGTTGAAGCCAAGGCTGGATGGGGCACTTAGTGCCATGGGCTGGTTGATTGGATAGGGCTGGGTGATAGGCTGGATTGGATGATCTTAGAGGTCTCTTCCAACCTGCTTGATTCTATGGTTCTAGGTTGTCCTAGATAGCAGCTGAACTTGGATGCTGCTCCAGTTTGATCCCAAAGAACTATTTTGAATGGAAGACAACAATAAAAAAAATAAGAGCAATGCTGATTTTTTCCACAAGTCAGCCACAGATTCATTATAGGGTGGATGGTCTTGGCAGAGACAGTGACTGGCATTGGAATGGGCTGCCCAGGGAGGTGGTGGAGTCTCTGTGGCTGGAGGTGTTGAAGCCAAGCCTGGCTGGGGCACTGAGTGCCATGGTCCGGTTGTTGGGTAGGGCTGGGGGCTTGGTTGGGCTGGCTGAGCTTGGAGCTCTCTTCCAACCTGCCTGATTCTATGGTTCTCTGATTCTGTGATTCCATGATTCTGTGATCCTATGATTCCATGATTCCATGATTCTGTGATTCTGTGATTCTCAGATTCTGTGATTCCATGATTCTATGCTTTTATGATTCCATGATTCTGTGATCCTATGGTTCTATGATTCCATGATTCTAGGATTCTGTGATTCCATGATTCCATGATTCTGTGATTCTCTGATTCTGTGATTCCATGATTCTGTGATTCTATGATTCCATGATTCTATGATTCTGTGATTCTCTGATTCTGTGATTCTGTTATCCTATGATTCTATGATTCCATGATTCTAGGATTCTGTGATCCTATGATTCCATGATTCCATGATTCTGTGATTGGCTTTCCAGTAGCTGAAGGGAGCCTACAGGAGGGCTGGGGAGGGACTATTTACACAGTCTAGTAATGTCAGGACGAGGGGGAATGGGTTTGAACTGGCAGAGGGGAGACTTAGACTGGATGTTAGGAGGAAGCTCTTTACAGTGAGGGTGGTGAGACACTGGCACAGGTTGCCCAGGAAGGTTGTGGATGCTTCCTCCCTGGAGGTGTTCAAGGCCAGGCTGGATGAGGCCTTGAGCAGCCTGCTCTAGTGGGAGGTGTCCCTGCCTATGGCAGGGGGTTGGAGCTGGATGATCCTTGAGGTCCCTTCCAACCTTAACCATTCTATGATTCTATGATTCTATGATCTTGGAGGTCTCCTCCAACCTGGTTGATTCTATGGTTCTCTGATTACCAACCACTTGGAGATAATCACCTCTCAGCCCATGTCTCCATCCCACACTGGGAGCTGTCAGGGCTGCAGGATGTGGGATGAAATTCCTCATTTCTCTCCTTATTGTTACAAAAACCTTCTCTTGGAACGTGTCAGCAGAGGGTGACATTGTGCAGGTTTGGGAACTATCTTGAGTGCCATCAACTGTAAGTTCAGTAAGTCCAAGTGCCAGGGGCTGCACTTTGGCCACAACAACCCCATGCAGAGATACAGGCTGGGGTCAGAGTGGCTGAGAGCAGCCAAACAGAAAGGGATCTGGGG
>WAAF01011195.1:4009-24765 GCA_013400475.1 Tricholaema leucomelas | reverse complement strand
CTGCTCCTGCCCTGCCATTGCCAGAGTGGGGCTCAGCTCTGCTGCTCCTGCCCTGCCATTGCCAGAGTGGGGCTCAGCTCCTGCTGCTGCTGCTGCTGCTAATTGGAGCCCACGGCTTGACTATCCTGGTGGAGTTTCTCCCCAGGGAAATCACAGCACACCCTAGGGGATGAATTGAATATCCAGGGAGCTCAGACCAGTGCTTGAGCTTTGCTGAGGCTTCGTGTCTAGATCTGTTGCTTACTCTTCTGGTTCATGTAGCATTGTGGAGAAGGTTGGTCTGACGTTGTCTTGCTGTCCTTGCTTGATGTTGTCCTGCTGCTCACTGAAACAGACGAGTCCAAAACCTTTGCTGACCTGTTGGATGCATCTCAATGTTCAGCTTGCTGCTCAGGAGAGGGATCTGCCTTGTAAGTGCACCAGGGTTGTCCAGCAAACCCGTGCAGCCCAAGAGCTCATTCTCTCTGGGATTTCTGAAGCATGAAATGGGAATCTTTAGGCATGGAGGATAGTGGTGAAGTAAGAAGGGCAGGCAAATCAATTACTTGACTAATGTGTTAGAGCTGCAGGTGATATTCAGCAGAGGGATGGCTGGCAGAAGGGTGTGTTGCCATCTAGCCAGGAGATTGACAGAGTCAGGCAGCACATCTGACCAGGTGCAAGGAATCAGACCAAGTCATCTTCCAACCTGGTTGATTCTATGATTTATTTTGGGGCATTATAATCTGAAAAGCATCATCCAATGGACCCAGCACCACCTCAGAGGCAGCACATCAAAGTTTTATTTGCAGTACTGGCTCAATGGGTAAAAAAGTTTAAAAGTTGCCTCATCTTCTCCTCCTGACATCATTTTGTCCATGTTTGCCTTGGTAGAGTGCAACACCCTCACCAACCCCCCCACCCCACCCCAACTTAGCTCTGGCCCAACCTTAGCTCTGGGCTGTAGGAGCTACAGAAGCACAAATAAGAGTTAATAGTGTTTCACACCCTGAAACACAGAGGATTTGGCCAGCGAGTCGAGGGAGGTGATTCTCCCTCTCTACTCTGCTCTGCTGAGACCCCACCTGGAGTACTACATCCAGCTCTGGGGCCCCTGGGACAAGAAGGCTGTGGAGATGCTGGAGAGTGTCCAGAGCAGGGCCAGGAGGATGCTGAGAGGGCTGCAGCAGCTCTGCTGTGAGCACAGCCTGAAAGAGTTGGGGCTGTGCAGGCTGGAGCAGAGGAGGCTCCCAGGTGACCTTCTTGTGGCCTTCCAGCATCTGAAGTGGGCTACAAAAAAGCTGGGGAGGGACTTTTTAGGCTGTCAGGGAGTGCCAGGACTGGGGGGAATGGAGTAAAGCTGGAGGTGGGGAGAGTCAGGCTGGAGGTGAGGAGGAAGTTGTTGAGCAGGAGAGTGGTGAGAGGCTGGAATGGGTTGCCCAGGGAGGTGGTTGAGGCCCCATGGCTGGAGGTGTTTCAGGCCAGGCTGGATGAAGCTCTGGGTGTCCTGTTGTAGGGTAGGGTGTCTCTGGGCATGGCAGGGGGGTTGGAACTGGCTGCTCCTTGTGGTCCCTTCCACCCCTAACTGATTCAATGATTATGCCTTTTGGACCTGGTTGGTAGAAATCAGCTCCTGCCACGTGAGTCTCTGAAGGTCTCACAGAGCCATGCACACAAATCCTCTCCTCTTTGCACACTCTCTCATCTGGCCAGGTTGGATGGGGCCTTGAGCAACCTGGGCAGGTGGAAGATGTCACTGCCCTTGGCAGGGGGGTTGGAATGAGATGATCTTCAAGGTCCCTTCCAACCCAAACCACTCTATGAATCTATACATATAGGAACCTATGAACCTATGGATCTATGAAGGGACAAATCTACAAATCCACTGCTCTATGAATCCATAAACCCAGGAAGCTATGAAACCATGAATCTATGGATCTATGAGTGGACAAATCTGTGGACCTATGGATCTATGAATCTGCTAACCTATGGACCTCTGAATGTATGAATCTATGAATCCATTGGTCTATGGATCTATGGATTTATCAACCTATGGATCTATGAATATATGAATCTGTGAATCTATGAACCTGTGGATCTATGAATCTATGAACCTATGGATCTATGAATCTATGGATCTATAGATCTATGAATATATGAATCTGTGGATCTATGAACCTGTGGATCTATGAACCTATGGATCTATGAATCTATGAACCTATAGATCTATGAATCTATGGATCTACGAATTCATGAACCTACAGATCTATGAATCCATTAATCTATGGATCTATAAATCTATGAATCTATGGATCTATGAATCCACAAAACTATGGATCTATGAATCCATGGATCTATGGGTCTATAAATCTATGAATCTATGAACCTATGGATCTATGAATGTATAAATCTATGAATCTAGGGATCTATGAATCTACAACTCTTTGAATCTATGAACTTATGGATCTATGAATCTATGAATCCATGAACCTATGGATCTATGAATCCATGGAACTATGAATCTATGAATCCATGAATCTATGGATCAGTAAATCTATGAATCTATGAACCTATGGATCTGTGAAGGTATAAATCTATGGATCTATGAACCTATGGATCTATGAATCTATAAATCTATGGATCTCTGAGTCTATAAATCTATGGATCTGTGAATCTATGGATCTATAAATCTACAACTCTTTGAATCTATGAATCTATAAATCTATGGATCCATGAATCTATAAATCTATGGATCTCTGAGTCTAAAAATCTATGGATCTGTGAATCTATAAATCTACAACTCTGATTCTAGGAACCTATAAACCTATGGATCTATGAATCTATAAATCTATGGATCTGTGACTCTATGGATCTATAAATCTACAACTCTTTGAATCTATGAACCTATAAACCTGTGGATCTATGAATCTATAAATCTATGGATCTATGAATCTATAAATCTATGGATCTATAAATCTACAACTCTTTGAATCTCTAAATCTGTGAATCTATGAATCTATAAATCTACAACTCTTTGATTCTATGAACCTATAAACCTGTGGATCTATGAATCTATAAATCTATGGATCTATGAATCTATAAATCTATGAATCTATGGATCTGTGAATCTATGGATCTATAAATCTACAACTCTTTGATTCTATGAACCTATAAACCTGTGGATCCATGAATCTATACATCTATGGATCTATGAATCTATAAATCTATGAATCTATGGATCTGTGAATCTATGGATCTATAAATCTACAACTCTTTGAATCTCTACGTCTGTGGATCTATGAATGTGTGGATCTATCAATCTATGAATGTGGATCTATCAATCTCTGGATCTATAGGTCTATGGATCCATGAATTTGTGGCAGAGACATCATGTCTCCACACCTGAACAGCACAGAATCAGGTCCTGGCTCTCCTAATTCCTGCCCCTGAAAAAGGCCACATAGTTAAAATGACATCAAACCAAGTCCAAAGTCCACTTCAAATATCTCAGGGATGGGTTGGAAATGAGGAAAAAAAAAATAGAGAAGAGGTTTTTTCAATCCCAATTTCATCTTAAAATGAAGCAGCTTCTTCCTGGGAATACCATAAATAATTGAAGAAGAAGTTTTAGCTTCAGCTGAAATATTTCACCTGCCTTAGATGAAAATATTTTGAGTCCTCCTTTTTTGTTCAGCCTCCACCAAACAGCCCAGTCAGAGAGAACTGATTTAAGGTGACCCTGAAGCACTCTCAGCTCTGTGCTGCGTTTGACTGGCAAACTGGGAAGCTCTGAGATCTGCACAGTTCTAACCAAAAGAGATCTAAGATCACAGAATCATAGAATCAAGCAGGTTGGAAGAGAGCTCCAAGCTCAGCCAGCCCAACCTAGCACCCAGCCCTGCCCAACCAACCAGACCATGGCACTCAGTGCCCCAGCCAGGCTTGGCTTCAACATCCTCCCCCTCTACTCTGCCCTGGTGAGACCTCACCTTGAATACTGTGGTCAGTTTTGGGCTCCCCAGTTCAGAGGGACAGGGATCTGCTGGAGAGGGTTCAGTGCAGGGCTATGAGGGTGATGAGGGACTGGAGGGCATGGCTTGTGAAGAGAGGCTGAGGGACCTGAGGCTGCTTAGTCTGGAGAAGAGAAGACTTAGAGGGGATCTGATAAATGTTTATAGCTATCTGAAGGCTGCCAGGAGGAGGGGGACAGGTTCTGCTCACTGCTCCCTGGGATAGGACAAGCAGCAATGGATGGAAGCTGCAGCACAGGAGGTTGCAGCTCAACACAAGGAGGAACTTCTTGACTGGAAGGGTCTCAGAGCCTGGCACAGGCTGCCCAGAGAGGTTGTGGAGTCTCCTTCTCTGGAGCCTTCCCAGGCCTGTCTGGATGTGTTCCTGTGTGATCTGTGTTAGTATTGTCCTGCTGTGGCAGGAGGGTTGGACTGGATGATCTCTTTGGGTCCCTTCCAATCCCTAATATTCTGTGAGCTGTGATCTCCTAGCAGCAGAAATCTTCGTTCCCATCTGAGGGACACATTCAGTCTCTCCAGCTGGTTCAGAGCAGAGCTCTGCAGGTCACATCCTGCTGGTTTAATGGTGATGGGAATGATTTCTGACTTTGCTTCTCATCTTGAGTCCTGAAGCAAGAAGTAGTTGTGGAAGGTTTCAGCTTAATGCTGTATGTCTGGCACACAGGAGAGGATCATAGGATCACAGGGCAAGAGGGAAAGAGATCATTGGAAGGTTCTTGCTTTATAATATACCCAAAGAATGAAGTCCTGAATCCTGAGCAAAGCTTCACAGAAAAACCCCCAGACAAAATTGTTCACCTTTAGAATTTCATAGAATCAGGCAGGTTGGAAGAGACCTCCAAGATCATCCAGTCCAACCTAGCACCCAGCCCTGCCCAGCCAACCAGACCATGGCACTCAGTGCCCCAGCCAGGCTTGGCTTCAACACCTCCAGCCACAGAGACTCCACCACCTCCCTGGGCAGCCCATTCCAATGCCAATCACTCTCTCTGACAACAACTTCCTCCTAACATCCAGCCTCAACCTGCCCTGCCACAGCTTCAGGCTGGGTCCCCTTCTTCTGTCCCTGGCTGCCTGGCAGCAGAGCCCAACCCCACCTGGCTACAGCCTCCCTGCAGGGAGCTGCAGACAGCAATGAGCTCTGCCCTGAGCCTCCTCTGCTGCAGGCTGCACACCCCCAGCTCCCTCAGCCTCTCCTCACAGGGCTGTGCTCCAGGCCCCTCCCCAGCCTTGCTGCCCTTCTCTCAACACCTTCCAGCACCTCCACATCTCTCTTCAATTCAGGAGCCCAGAACTGGACACAGCACTCAAGGTGTGTGCTGAGCAGTGCTGAGCACAGGGGCAGAAGAACCTCCCTTGTCCTGCTGCCCACACTGCTCCTGAGCCAGCCCAGGATGCCATTGTCTCTCTTGGCTACCTGGGCACTCTGCTGCCTCATCTTCAGCTACCCTCTACCAGTACTCCCAGGTCCTTTTCTTCCTGGCTGCTCTCAGCCACTCTGTCCCCAGCCTGTAGTGCTGCTTGGGGTTGTTGTGGCCAAAGTGTAGAACTCTGCACTTGGCCTTGTTCATCCCATTGGCCTCTGCCCACCCATCCAGGCTCTCTAGGTCCCTCTGCAGGGCTCTCCTACCTTCCAGCAGATCCACACCTGCTCCTAGCTTGGTGTCATCTGCAAATTTACTGATGCTGGACTCAGTCCCCTGGTCCAGATCATCAATAAAGATGCCAGCTGCCTCCTATAAAAAAACCTCCTCTGCAGGTCTGGGAACTTTGAATCTTCCTTCTGTCCTGATCCTGGCCTTGTAAGACAGTTGTGTCCTACCTACTAGAGGGCATGGTCCCACTCTGTTGGTGGGATTCAGCTCTTCCTTCAGAGGGACTGGCACTCGAGAGTCCAGTATTTAATCTGGGCAAAATATGTTCTAACCTCCACTGCCAAAAGAAAGCTTCAGAGCTGTGGTCAGATTGGAGATGGAGGCTGGGGACATGATGTGGTCTTCAGAGAGCCTAGCGTGGATCTGAGCTCAGTTCTCATGGAGTGAGCTACCTCTCTCATTTCAGCCAGGAAGGCTGGGATGGAAAATGTTAGCAGAGGAAAACATTTTGTGTCCAGAGCTAACAGGCATGGGGGCTCACCAGGGCTTCCAGAACACGATGCTGTGCCTGCCCCTCTGGGAAAACATCTCCTTCTAATAGCACAAGTGGCCAAAAATGTCACTGCTGGCCTTCAGTGTCCCATCAGCAACACTGGCACAGGACTGGGAGCTGTGCTGGTGACACAGCTGAGGCTCTGTCACTGCTGGGTGCCTTTCAGCATGGTGGTATCAGAAAGAGCAGGGGGTGAAGAGGTTCTGTGTGCTCACTGGTGCACACACTACACCTGCTGTCAGGCAAATGGGGGCAGGATGTAGTGTGGAGCAGGTGGGCATGGGTTTTGCTTTGGCTGTTGGGATCCTGTCCAGTTTGGTTCTGGAAAAGGATCCCCAGACTTGTAGTGAAGGCCACCAGAGAAACCTGTGTGCTTCTTGTCATGGAATGAAAGAACTGTAATTAACTGCTTTAATTAGAAGGTGTTAGGTGATAGGTTAGAGTTGATGATCACAGCTCACAGGATGTCAGGGGTTGGAAGGGACCCAAAGAGATCATCCAGTCCAACCCCCCTGCCACAGACACAAGGACTCATCCAGACAGGCCTGGAAAGGCTCCAGAGAAGAAGACTCCACAACCTCTCTGGGCAGCCTGTGCCAGGGCTCTGGGACCCTTCCAGTCAAGAAGTTCCTCCTTGTGTTGAGCTGGAACCTGCTGTGCTGCAGCTTCCATCCATTGCTGCTTGTCCTATCCCAGGGAGCAGTGAGCAGAGCCTGTCCCCCCCCTTCTCCTGACCCCCAGCCCTCAGATAGTTATAGACATTGATTCAATCCCCTCTCAGTCTTCTCTTCTCCAGACTAAGCAGCCCCAGGTCCCTCAGCCTTTCCTCACCAGTCCCCTCATCATCCTCGCAGCCCTCTGCTGGACCTTCTCCACCAGCTCCCTGTCCCTCTGGAACTGGGGAGCTCTGAACTGAAGGCAGTACTCAAGATGAGGTCTCAGCAGGGCAGAGTAGAAGGAGAGGAGAACTGTTTGGATTGAAAGAGGCCTGTAAGATGATTGAATCCAACCATCAACCCAAGACCACCATGGCCATTAAACCATGTCCTCAAGTGCCACATCCACAGGTTTCTTGAGCACCTTCAGGGACGGGGACACCACCACCTCCCTGGGCAGCCTGTTCCAATGCCTGACCACTCTTGCAGCCAACAAATCTTTCCTAATCTGCCAACCTTATCCTCACTGGTGGTCAAGAAGGAAAGCAAAAAGACAACAAAGAGCCCCAGAGCCAGCAGGTAGCAGATCTACATCAGTGCCTGGTTTTTTTTTGGAGGGGGCTGCCTCGTCCTTAGCCGACGCTAGCACAGCTCCCTCGCTCCTCGACCTCATCTTGCTCTGGGCCACCACCTCCCTCCCCCCTCTCTCCCTCCTGCCTTTCTCCACCCCAAGCTTATTTCCAGGCCCTGGGAGGTTTTAATATTCAAGCCATACCTTCCACATGAGCTGTGCTGAAGAGTTGACGTGTCGGAGTTTATTGATATCACATTGGGCTGCGCTGGGCTGTCAGCTGCACATTCAGCCCTCGGCGACCCCCTAAGGTGCTGGCTCTGGCAGCTCTAAAGGAATCTGCACCAAAAAAAAAAAAAAAAAAAAAAAAAAAAAAAAAAAAAAAAAAGAGAAAGAAAGAAAAAGGAAAACAAGCCCAAAAAGAAGCCTTTTTTTGTTTTGTCCAAGGTGAGACAATGCAAACAGAGCCCTGCGCCAGATGACAGGGCTGATAAAGGAGCAAGCGGCCCAGGGATATCTTTCTTTCTTTTCACTCCTTCATTCAATCCTTCTTTCTGTCACTTGCATTCTCTCCTCCTTGCACTTTTCTTTCTTCTCTTTTCTTCTCCTGGCTCAGCTGGCTCAGAGCAGCAGAGACAAGCAGAGGGGTTCAATTGCAGGCGAATGTCGCAGCCCAGCTTCTCAAACACGTTTGCAGGCGGCAGCCCGAGGTTGCTGTTGGCCAACTTGATGAAGGGGCAGGCTCTGCTGGTGGGTTCTTTTTGAACCCCCAGCTCTTTACAGTCATCTACTTGAGGAGTTTCTCCCTGAGCTGAACTGAATGTAAAGCTGTGTTTGTGTATGTGTGTGTGTGTAGGGACAAAACGAGGCAGGGCAGGGGTGTAAATGTGGGGAGAAAGATGGAGGAGCCAGCAAGAGGGCAGGGAAGTAAGGGAAAGTAGGAGCAGGGCAAGAGAGGTCGTGTGTGTGTTCTGCCCCATGGCAGGGGGATTGGAACTAGATGATTTTTGAGGTCCCTTCCAACCTAAGCTATTCTGTGATTCTATGATTCTATGGTGAGTACTCATCCTGGAGAAGAGAAGGCTTAGAGAAGCCTTCCAGTACATGAAGGAGGCTGCAAGAAAGCTGGAGAGGAACTTCTTACAAGGGCTGGTAGTGATAAGAGGCAATGGATTGAAGCTGGAAGAGGGGAGATTGAGACTGGAGATTAGGAAGAAATTCTTTCCAGTGAGGGTGCTGAGACACTGGAACAGCTTGCCCAGAGAGGCTGTGGATGTCCCCTGCCTGGAGGTGCTCAAGGTTAAATCAGATGAGGCCTTGATCAACCTGGGCTGGTGGGAGATGTCCCAGCCCATGGCAGAGGCTTTGGAAATAGATGATCCTTGAGGTCCTTTCCAACCTAAACCATTCTATGCTCCTATGAACTAGATGATCCTTGAGGTCCGTTCAACCTAAACCATTCTATGCTCCTATGAACTAGATGATCCTTGAGGTCCGTTCAACCTAAACCATTCTATGCTCCTATGAACTAGATGATCCTTGAGGTCCGTTCAACCTAAACCATTCTATGCTCCTATGAACTAGATGATCCTTGAGGTCCGTTCAACCTAAACCATTCTATGCTCCTATGAACTAGATGATCCTTGAGGTCCGTTCAACCTAAACCATTCTATGCTCCTATGAACTAGATGATCCTTGAGGTCCGTTCAACCTAAACCATTCTATGCTCCTATGGACTAGATGGTCCTTGAGGTCCTTTCAACCTAAACCATTCTGTGGTTTAGGTTCAACCTAAACCATGCTCCTATGAACTAGATGGTCCTTGAGGTCCTTTCCAACCCAAACCATTCTGTGATCCTATGCTCCTATGAACCAGATGATCCTTGAGGTCCTTTCCAACCCAGCCCATTCTGTCGTATCTGTGTCTATGATGTGTATAATGTAAGGACACAGGAAAGGGAAGGCAGCAGAAGAAGGGGAGTAAGAATCAGCTGTTCCTCAAGGACACCTGCCTGCATGACTTCTGCTGGATCCCTCTGTCCACCCTGGCACAGCAGAGGTCAAAGTACTCAACACTGCTCAGGCCACACCTTGAGGGCTGTGTCCAGTTCTGGGCTCCTCAATTCAAGAGAGATGTTGAGGTGCTGGAAGGTGTCCAGAGAAGGGGAGCAAGGCTGGGGAGGAGCCTGGAACACAAACCCTATGAGGAGAGGCTGAGGGAGCTGGGGGGGTGCAGCCTGCAGAAGAGGAGGCTCAGGGCAGAGCTCATTGCTGTCTGCAGCTGCCNTATTCTATTCTATTCTATTCTATTCTATTCTATTCTATTCTATTCTGAGGGAAGTGGCTGCTGGTGCCTGCACACCTCTTGGCTTCAGGCAGTGGGTCTGACATGCAGACAAATGAAGCAGGGCTTGCAGGCAGCAGGAGGAATGTGTTTCTCACGTGTGGTTAAGTGGTCTCTGGTGCCTCATTCTCCCAGGCTGGTTTTTCAGGATTGGGAAAGGTTTATGAGGTTAAATTTGTTTATCTTTCCTGAAAGAGTCTTATATTGAAAGGTCTTTAACTTGATGTATCCAGGCAGGAAGGCCCAGGGCTGGAAGAGCAGAGGAACTACAGGACAAGATTAAGAGCTGTTGGCAGAGCTATATAAGGGCTTGAGGATGAAAATAAAAGAGGCTGTTGCAAATTGGGATGGAGGAGCAGTGATGGAGCTGTGTGGGGAACCCAGGCTGAGAATAGCAAGGCAGGCATCAGCCAAGATTGAGATGTGCTGGTAGAGGGTGAGGGGCCCAGAACTGGAACAGGAGGGGTGGCAGCACTTCAAGTACATGAGCAGAGCCCTGCTGGGACAAAGCCACAAGGAGCAGAGGTTGTCACGGAGCAGAAACTGTGAGACCTGGATTTGTGTGCCTCAATGGGATGCTTAGAGATCTGTGATGGCAAGGCTGGGCATACCTGAGGGCATCTCACACTGGAGGGCATCTCACACTGAGGGGAATCCAGCCCAGGTCTGGAGAACAGGATGTTTGCTTTGCTATCAGCAGCATCTGAGATGCAGTTCCAGGACTTCTGCTCAGGCAGCTTCAGGAAGACTATGACCAAGAAGTATAGGTTAAGGATAAAGGATTGAATGGTTGAATACTGCCTCCAGTTCTGGTGTCCCCAGCACAAGGACACAGAGCTGTGGAGTGAGTCCAAAGGAGGGTCACAAAGATGATCCAAGAGCTGGAGCAGCTCTGCTGTGAGGACAGGCTGAGGGAGCTGTGGGGGTGTCCAGCCTGGAGAAGAGAAGACTCCAGAGAGATCTTAGAGCTGCCTGTGAGTACCTGAAGTGATCCTGCAGGAAGGCTGCAGAGGGACTTCTGCTGAGGGTGTACAGAGACAAGACAAGGGAGAATGGTTTGATGCTGAGGGTTAGATTTGATGCTGAGGAGGGTTAGATTGGAGCTGAGGAAGAAGTTCTGCAATATGAAGGTGGAACAGGTTGCTCAGAGAGGTTGTGGATGCCCCCTTCCTGGAGGTGTTCCAGGCCAGGTTGGAAGAGGCCTGGAGCTGAGTCTAGTTGAGAGGTGTCCCTGCCCACAGCAGGGGGGTTGCAGTAGACAATCTCTGAGGTTCCTCCCAGCCTGAACCATTCCAGGGCTGGGGCTGGGATATCGAAGCACAGATGTTTGCCAAGGTGAGAACTGAGATATGAGGCCAAAACTACCCAGAGATGGCTGTGATCTGGCTGAGGTGAGATCCCAGTCTCTCTCCTGTGGATCTGGATGTTGTTCTCACAAAGGCCTTTGAACATGGTTGTGTCTTTCCTACTACAGCCTTTGTACCTCCAGACACCCTCAGAGGGCAGCCATGACCGCCATGGGGAGTGGTGAGGTGATGTCTTGTGCTCAGAATGAGGAGGCAAACTGGTGTAACAGGCATCTGGAGGTTCAGCCCCTCACTCTAGTGCCTGTGATGTTAGGGATGCTGGTGCTGGGGCAAAACAGGCATGACTGGAGCAGAGAAAGTGGGATTACAGCAGGCTGGGCATCGCTGGGGTGTTCTTGCCTCTCCCTGCCCCCTGTTTGAGCTTCAACCTGGTCAAAATGTGGCAAGAACTGAGTGGGTGAGGGTCAGGGATTCAAGCTGAGCCCTAAGGAGAGAGGCTGTTGGTGAATTGGGAACATGCCACACCAAGGGCTGAGCACCTCTGCCAGCAACAGTGCTGAAACACAACACAGAGCACCAAATCAACAGGTACCTTAAACTGCACCCTTTGGCCACTCACCTGCTGGTTCTTCAGCCCCAAGGTCCATGCACACATCAGTCCTCCTTGCTTGGATGAAGGACTTGGATTCCTGCACTGCAGGCCAGGTAATCTTTTCACCTGCCTCTTTATCTTCTAAAGTAAGGTGATCATCAAAGGATCACATCTCCCACCCTTAATGCCAGCAGGCTCCTAGCATCCTGGGTACCTTTACCCAGCTCTCCTGTACAGCTCAGACCTCTGAGTGGGACATCTTGGTGATGCTGCATCAACTTCTCATAGAGTCAGAGAACTGTTTGGGTTGGAAAAGCCTTCTGAGATCATTGAGTGCAACCATCAACCCAATACCACCACAGCCATCACACCATGTCCCCACACATCNCTCCCCAGCTTTTTTTAGGTCCCCTTCAGATCTTGGAAGGCCACAAGAAGGTCCCCTGGGAGCCTCCTCTGCTCCAGCCTGCACAGCCCCAACTCTTTCAGTCTGCCACAGAATCACAGAGTCAGGCAGGTTGGAAGAGACCTCCAAGATCATCCAGTCCAACCTAGCACCCAGCCCTATCCAATATCCCCATAGCAGAGGTGCTGCAACCCTCTGAGCATCCTCATGGCCCCTCTCTGGACATGCTCCTTGAACACCTGCAAGGTTCCTGTGCCCAGGAGAAATTGCTTTAGGGGAACCAGCGAGGCCGAGCTGGAAAGGGAAGAAAGAGATAAAGAAATGAAGGGAAAACATGAGCAGACCTTTTTTGTCTCCCTGCCTCTTTATTCCCCCTTGTATCCCAGCTGGTCTCCCTTTGCTTCCCAGCTTTGGGAGCACTTTTGATGGCCTCTCTAAGCACGACTGAAGGAGAGGAGGCAGCGAGCCCCCGCGGTCCCTCTCGGGCATCCCTCCGCCCGATCCCGCGCCTGCCGCGAGCACGCGGCTATGAATATTGAAGTGCAGAAAGGAGCCTTTTATGGACTTCACAGATGTGCTGGGGGAGTTGGGGCAGGCCTCATTACCTCGGGGTTCTTTAAAAGGCCAAACAAAAGCCAGAAGAAAGAGTGTTAGGGGTGGAGGGGGCAGGGAGGCGAGAACTAGAAGCAAGTTGAAAGGGAAGAAAAGGCTGGAGTTGATGGATATTCCATCTGTTTGTGTTCAGGCCAGTGCTGGGAGTTAACAAAGGCTGCTGGAGAGGTTGGCTCTCTTTTGCCCTCCTCCCTCCCTATCTTCTTCCAAATGTTCTGGGTGATTTGGTTTTGTTCACTGCTCCCAAGGAGCAGAATGGGCTGTGGGGTTTGTGTGACCGCCTTGTCCCTCCCGTCGGGGCGCTGCAGCTGGTACCTAGGCTGCCAGCCCCTGCTTTGCTGGGGCCCTGATGGCTCTTACTACTTTGACATGCAGAGTAGAAGGAGCCTCCAGGGCCAGATCCTTCCACTGAGAGAAACTGACTACAGCTTCTTGGCTTTTACCACTCACTGCACTGGTGAGCTTCAACAAAGGAGTTTGCTTAGGCTGTATCATAGAGTGCTGGAATGGGTTGGGTTGGAACAGACCTTAAGGATCATCCAGTTCCAACCCCCCTGCCATGGCCAGGGACACCTCCCACTAGCCCAGGTTGCTCATGGACTCGTCCAATCTGGCCTTGTGGAACACCAGGGAGTGGACATCCACAACCTCCCTGGGCAACCTGTTCCAGTGTCTCCCCACCCTCACTCTAAAGACTTTCCTTCTAACCTCTAGTCTCAATCTCCCCTCTTTCAGCTTCAATCCATGCCCCCTTGTCCTGCCACGCCAAGCCCTTGTCAAAAGTCTTTCCCCAGCTCTCCTGCAGCCCACTTTAGGTACTGGAAGACAGCTCTAAGGTCTCCCTGGAGACGTCTCCAAGCTGACCAGCCCAAACTCCCCTCAACCTGTCCCCATTGAGGAGGTTCTCCAGCTCTCTGATCAACTTTTTGGCCTCCTTTAGACCTGCTCCAGCAGTTTGATGTCCATCTTGCATGGAGTGGATTCTGAAAGAGCATATGGTCACTCCAAGGTCTCCTTGGAGCCTTCTTCTCTCCAGGCTGCAGAGCCCCAACTCCTTCAGCCTGTCCTCAGAGCAGAGCTGCAGCCCTCTAAGCATCTTGGTGGCCTCCTCTGGACTGGCTCCAACAGTTCCATGTCCTGCTTGTGTTGGGGCTCCAGAACTGCACCCAGGACTGCAGGTGGGGTCTCATGAGGGAAGTCTTGAGGGAATTTTCCATCTGTGTAAAGGTCTCTTCCAACCAAAGTGATTCTATGATTCTGATCTGATCTCAGTTAGAATCAGAGAATCAGTCAGGGTTGGAAGGGACCACAAGGAGCAGCCAGTTCCAACCCCCCTGCCATGCCCAGGGACACCCTACCCTAGAGCAGGCTGCACACAGCCTCAGCCAGCCTGGCCTGAAACACCTCCAGCCATGGGGCCTCAACCACCTCCCTGGGCAACCCATTCCAGCCTCTCACCACCCTCCTGCTCAACAACTTCCTCCTCACCTCCAGCCTCACTCTCCCCACCTCCAGCTTTGCTCCATTCCCCCCCAGTCCTGTCACTCCCTCACAGCCTAAAAAGTCCCTCCCCAGCCTTTTTGTAGCCCCCTTCAGATCCTGGAAGGCCACAAGAAGGTCCCCTGGGAGCCTCCTCTGCTCCAGCCTGCACAGCCCCAACTCTTTCAGTCTGTCCTCTCAGAAACAATCTTGAGGGAATTTTCCAGCTGTGAGCCCCTCACTTTCTTTGACTCCCTCCTTTCCTACACCCCCCCTAGACAGACAGACAGACAGACAGACAGACAGACACCATCTTTGCCTCCTTGCCCAAGAGCATTGGCTCCCCTTTGAGTACTCTTTGCAGGTTGTAGAGCCCATCATGGCCATTGGTGGTGGAGTCACTGTCCCTGGAGGTGTTCAAGGAAAGCCTGGATGAGGCACTTAGTGCCATGGTCTGGCTGACTGGATAGGGCTGGGTGCTAGGTTGGACTGGATGAGCTTGGAGGTCTCTTCCAACCTGCTTGATTCTATTCTATTCTATTCTATTCTATTCTATTCTGTGGTTTGCTTGCAGCTGCCCACTTCAGTGCCTGAATATCAAAAGAATCCAGGCCAATACCCAAACCTTTCTCCCCCAAGCCTCCCCCTCACTAATGCTTTGCTGAACACTGCAGTCCCCAGCTGAGCTGTAAATGACTTTTTCATTTTCCTAGGCCTGCTCCCTGGTCTGTTTGGTATTCAAGGGCACCCCACCAACAGGCACTATCATTCTGCTTGGGCTTGAATTGCTTGATTAAAAGGCATATCAACTGTTATGTGCTTGGTTTGCTGCTGCTGCTCCACACCACAGCCCTCTCAACTGTGTTCAAGTGCAATCCAGCTGCAGAGGCATGAGCAGAATGCTGGGGAATGGGGGGGTTAGAGGTTGGAAAGGGGAGGGAGGGGGAAGCCCAAGCTTTATTGTATTGCTGTGTCTATTATTGGGGTGATTTTGTGTGTGGGTGTGTTTGGGAATGTGCTTGGATAGGGAAAAGGAGAGGGAGAGGTGAATTTGAACCACCTCTGCCAAGCTTTTGCAGTCCCCACCTGCTGGTGAATAGGTTGGGAGGTGAGCAGAGGTTGTCCTGCACTCAAATGCACCTCTCAGGGCTTCGTCATTTCACAAGGGTGTTCTGCTTTTCATGCTGGAAAGCAAAATCAAGGCAATACAACTCTGTGCCTGTGATGCTCTCTCTCTGTCACCCTTCTCGCTGGCTTTTAATAGACTTGTTTGCATTTTGATGGGGTTTGGTTGCTTTCTGCCAGAGGGAAAGGCAGATGGTAAGAAGTCAGGGCTCCAGCTCTCACTTCTGAAGCTAAGAAATCAGGGCTCCAGCTCTTATGTCTGAAGCTAAGAAATCAGGGCTCCAGCTCTTATGTCTGAAGCTAAGAAATCAGGGCTCCAGCTCTCACTTCTGAAGCTAAGAAATCAGGGCTCCAGCTCTCACTTCTGAAGCTAAGAAATCAGGGCTCCAGCTCTTAAGTCTGAAGCTAAGAAATCAGGGCTCCAGCTCTCACTTCTGAAACTGTTGGCTGCAAGGTGTTCAAAACAAGACTGAGTGAGGCACTTAGTCCCATGGTTTAGTTGACTGGACAGGGCTGGGTGCTAGGTTGGACTGGATAAGCTTGAGGTCTTGTCCAACCTGGCTGATTCTATGGTCTGGTTGACTGGACAGGGCTGGGTGCTAGGTTGGACTGGAAGAGCTTGGAGGTCTTTCCAACCTGTTTGATTCTACGATTCTAAGGTCTAGCATGAGGAACATCCTTTGTGAATACACAGCCACATCTTGGTGACAAGAGCCTGGAACCACCTGCACAGCTCCATTTGTGCAGGGCTGGTTGTTGGGGCCACCAAGCACAACAGCTTTGGTGGGCAGAGAGTGTTGTGAGGAAGGTTGGGCAGAGTGAGGATGCTCAGAACTTGCTGATCCTTTCAAAGTGAGATGTTTTTACTCCTTCCCTGCCATGACATCCAAGTTCCTCCACTGCTGCATTAAATTCACAGCCAGACACCTCCAGATTTGGTTTGGTGGAGGAGCTCTGTTGGCCCAGCAGTGTCTGGGTGAGCTTCCTAAAGCCAGTTACAGCACAAAAGGTGCAGCTGCAGCGCAGCCATTCACAGAACCATTTCCCTTCCCCCTCCTCATCTCCTCCAACACATATTTAATTTTTAGGATGGTGCAGCTGGAAGCAAGAAAGAGAGAGAGAGAGAGAGGAAATGAGATGAGAAATACTGAAGGAGTGAATGTGCAGCTCCCCTTTACCCTCCAACAAAATCCGATCCCCACTTTAATGAATGCGGTTTCATGTCTGGTCCTGCCTGCCAATCCTTCCAGACGGCACCAAGGTGCTTCAAGACAAGGCAGCAGGTCCTTGTAGAGCATCAAGGGCTCAGTCTGAGCCTGGAGGGTCTTGTTGTGGCCGATTCCACCTAATCCTGTTGATTAATTTAACTCCAGGGCTAAGAGATGCCCAGAAGCAGTGAATGGAAGTGGAGAGGAGAAAGGCAGAGGGAGAAGAAGGAAAACAGAGGAGGGAAGGGAATGGGGAGAGGGAGGACACAGCCAGTCCATAATTAGGGCTGGGGGTGTGTGTGTGTTTCTTGTTCATTTCCATAAGGTGCAGTCCACTTCTATTCCTTTCAAATCCCTCCAGAGAGCTCTGCCCAGCTCCTGCTAATTGTGCCCCAGCCTGGACCAGCAGCACGATGAGGGAATGGGAGTCTGTGGGCTCTGATTTACACATTTGCTCATGCTAGGATGGTCCCTGGACAAGGCTGGGCTTATATTTGACCCCTTGCCTGTGCCATCCTTTGCACACACATGCTCTGCCTGCAATCATTTCCATAGGGAGAAGGAACCAGTTTGGTTTATTCAGTATTCCCTCAGCTTATCCTCCCCGAAGATGTGGGACTGGCTGCTGATCCACAAAAACCTTCACCAGGTCCCTTCACACTGTCATACACACAAGCTGTGTGGTCTCCCTGCTCCAAGAAGATGCTGGTGGATTTGACATCCCACTGAGAGCAGAGGGAAGAGCTTAGGAGTTTTCCCCACTTCATTCCCATTGCAAAGTCCCTCTTTAGTTCAAAGAGGTTGGAGCAAAGCCAGAGGTTGGAGCAGTTCGGTTTTTTCCTTTCTTCTACACAGAGAATCACAGAACTGCTGAGGTTGGAAGAGACCTTTGAGATCACCAAGTCCAGTCACTTGCCCAGAGCTCACAATGCCACCACTGCTGCTAAGCCACTGTCACTAAATCATGTCCCTCAGCACCACATCCTTGTGTCTTTTAAACACCTCCAAGGATGGGGACTGCATCACCTCTCTGGGCAGCTTGTTCCAATGCCTGACCACTCTTGCAGCAAAGAGATTGTTCCTAATACCCAACCCAAACCTCCTCTGGTGCAATTTAAAGTCATTTCCTCTTAGAATCACAGAATAAAGCAGGTTTGGAGAGACCTCCAAGCTCCTCCAGCCCAACCTAGCACCCAGCCCTGGCCAATCAACCAGACCATGGCCAGGCTTGGATTCAACACCTCCAGGCACGGCGACTCCACCACCTCCCTGGGCAGCCCATTCCAATGCCAATCACTCTCTCTGACAACAGCTTCCTCCTAACATCCAGCCTCAACCTGCCCTGCCACAGCTTCAGCCTGGGTCCCCTTCTTCTGTCCCTGGCTGCCTGGCAGCAGAGCCCAACCCCACCTGGCTACAGCCTCCCTGCAGGCAGCTGCAGACAGCAATGAGCTCTGCCCTGAGCCTCCTCTGCTGCAGGCTGCACACCCCCAGCTCCCTCAGCCTCTCCTCACAGGGCTGTGCTCCAGGACCCTCCCCAACTTTGTCACCCTTCTCTCTTGCTCCATCACCTGATACTAGGGAGAAGAGACCAACTCCCACCTGGCTCCAACCTCCTTTCTGAGAGTTGTAGAGAGGCAGGAGGTCTCCCCTCAGCCTCCTTCAGGCTGAACAACCCCAGGTCCTTCAGCTGCTCCTCACCAGACCTGTCCTCCAGGCTCTTCACCAGCTTTTCTGCCCTCCTCTGGACACACTCCAGCAACTCTCACTTGCCCTGCTGTGGTGTTTATTTTCCCTCCATTCCCCCATTCCATTCTGTTCTTTTCTGTCAGTCTTTCACCAGCAGGAGATCCCAGGGGAGCTCCCTAGGGGACAGCTCTACTGTTTCCCATCCTTCATCACCACAAGAGGTTGGCAAGCCACACAAGAAGCTGCTGCTTGGTTATTTCTCCACCTTCCTATGTTCATGGCTGCATTTCAAATGCTACCAGGGCATAATAGTTATCCCTCCAACAACAGCTCTGTGTTGCTGGAGGCTGCAAGGGGAGATTCTCCCCCTGCTCATCCTGCTGGATTCATTCTTCATGCAGAGATGTGGAGAAGGGGGAAAAAAAAGGTGAAGTGTTCAAGTTTGGAATGAATCCCTCCAGGCTTACCCAGCCAGGGACTCTCCCTGAGTTACTCCTGCAGCTTGGTGAAACTTCTCCTTGCACAGAGATTGTGCCAATGGTTTTCTTCCAGCAGATTTCAGCTGGGTAGAGATAGAAAGAGATCTGTTTGATCTTTGAGGTCCATCCCAGGCAGGTAAGGGATCCTGTCCCCTGATAATGGAGGGGGGATGTATTAGATAATAGGCTCATGCTGCAGCCTGCCTCAGCTGAAGGGCTTTGGATGTTATGTAGTGGGTCTGTGTCTGACAGCAGCAGCTGCAGGGTGCAAAGACCAGCTGGTTCCAGACATACCCTGGGATTTTTCCTGCTCTCTTGGTTTCATCTTTGTAGTCGAGTTGGTGGAGCCTCAGACTTGGCACGAGGTGCTGGGGCTTCTTTTCCCAGCTTTGCTCCCCACTCACAGGGGGACCGTAGGTGGGTGACATCCTCCATCCCTTGCCATGGCTGTAAACTGGAGCTAATGCCTGTTAGGAGCTGTTTGAGGATGTAAAACTGGAGCTAATGCCTGTTAGGAGCTGTTTGGGGATGTAAAACTGGAGCTAATGCCTGTTAGGAGCTATTTGGAGATGTAAAACTGAGCTAATGCCTGTTAGGAGCTGTTTGGGGATGTAAAACTGGAGCTAATGCCTGTTAGGAGCTATCTGGAGATGTAAAACTGAGCTAATGCCTGTTAGGAGCTGTTTGGGGATGTAAAACTGGAGCTGATGCCTGTTAGGAGCTGTTTGGAGATGTAGAAATGAACTAATGGCAGCCAGGAGATGGTTGCAAATGTCAAATGGAGATAGTGGCAGATGAGATCTGTTTGGAGGTGCAAAATGGAGATAGTGGCAGCTGGGATCTGTTTGGAGATGTAAAATGGAGATTGTGCCAGTTGGGATCTGTTTGGAAACATAAAATGGAGATAATGGCAGCTGGGATCTGTTTGGAGGTGTAAAATGGAGATTGTGCCAGTTGGGATCTGTTTGGATGTGTAAAATTGAGGTAGTGCCAGCTGGGATCTGTTTGGAGAGGTACTATGGAGATAGTGACAGTTGGGATCTGCTTGGAAACATAAAATGGAGATAATGGCATCTGGGATCTGTTTGGAGGTGTAAAATTCAGGTAGTGCCAGTTGGGATCTGTTTGGAAACATAAAGTGAAGATAATGGCAGCTGGGATCTGTTTGGAGGTGCAGGATGGAGATAATGGCAACTGGGATCTCTTTGGAAGTGTAAAATTGAGGTAGTGCCAGTTGGGATCTGTTTGGAGACATAAAATGAAGATAATGGCAGCTGGGATCTGTTTGGAGGTGCAGGATGGAGATAATGGCAGCTGGGATCTCTTTGGAAGTGTAAAATTGAGGTAGTGCCAGTTGGGATCTGTTTGGAGACATAAAATGAAGATAATGGCAGCTGGGATCTGTTTGGAGATGTAGGATGGAGATAATGGCAGCTGGGATCTCTTTGGAAGTGTAAAATTGAGGTAGTGCCAGTTGGGATCTGTTTGGAGGTGTAAAATAGAGATCATGGCAGCTGGGAGCTGTTTGGTGACTTGTGGACAGAAAGTGTCACACCAGTTTAAGCGGCAAGGTTTGGCTCTCCACTCTTTTCTCACCACTTCCAGACCTTTTCTCACCACTTCCAAACCTTTTCTCACCACTTCCAGACCTTTTCTCATCACTTCCAGATCTTTTCTCACCACTTCTAGACATTTTTTCTTCACTTCTAATGCTTTTTTCATCACTTCTAGACAACATTTTCCCACTTCTAGACTTTTTTTCCCATCACTTCTAGACTCTTCCATCTTTTCTAGACCTTTTCCCCCCCTCACCTGGGGACATGCTGGATCCCAGGTTTGTTATGTCCTCTGTAAGTGGTTGGACCAAGCAGGCAGGTGAGGTGCAGGCAGATGAAGTGGAGGCAGATGAGTGGAGGCAGGTGAGGGGGAGGCAGATGAGGTGGAGGCAGATGAGGGGGAGGCAGATGAGGTGGAGGCAGGTGAGTGGAGGCAGGTGAGTGGAGGCAGATGAGCTGGAGGCAGGTGAGTGGAGGCAGGTGAGTGGAGGCAGATGAGGGGGAGGCAGATGAGGGGAGGCAGGTGAGTGGAGGCAGATGAGGGGGAGGCAGATGAGTGGAGGCAGGTGAGTGG
>WAAF01011194.1:0-21769 GCA_013400475.1 Tricholaema leucomelas | reverse complement strand
TTCTTTCTTTCCTTCTTTCTTTTTCTTCTCTTACTCTCTTCCTTTCTCTCTCTCTTTTTCTCTCTCTATTCCTCTCTCTCTCTCTTTTTCTCTCTCTATTCCTCTCTCTCTCTCTTTTTCTCTCTCTATTCCTCTCTCTCTCTCTTTCTTCGTTCCTCTCTCTCTTCTTTCCTCTCTCTCTCTCGCTCTCCCTTCCTCTCTCCCGCAGGACAAGCCTCCTCATAGAGAGATGACAGATCTCACAGTAGCACAGTTTTTACCTTGCCCATGAGGTTTGAGTTACTTCTCTGTGGTTACATCAGATGTAATTTGGTTTGGTGGATACTATCTTGGTGACTGTTCTGTTTTTTGGAGCTGTGTAACCATAAGGAGGCAGCTTTTGATCTCTTTACCATATAATTAAGCTGTGTCTGTTGCTGGCTTTTTTTTTCTACAGAACGAGTGAGTAAACAAATGAATGGAATTGTAAACTCTGAGAAAGTCACATGTAGAACTGAAGTGCTGACATAATGTCTACTCCATCGGAGTTAATCTCTTCCTAGAATCTTAATGTACAGGATCCATACAAATAACCTAAGGAAAGATTAATTATTTTAAACAAACGTTGTAGCAAAGAGAGTAATCATATTTTAATTGTAAACTTGTGAGGTCGTGGGGTTGTGCACTTAGTAGTTATTGAATTACAGGTTGTGTTGGGGCTTTGTGACATGTACAATGTAGTTACAAGGCTGTGTATTAAAATTAGTCTTTAAAACATTTTTCCAAAGTTATTTTACTGCATTATCTGCCAACTAAACTTCAGTAATCACAGTATTATTTTCTAACCAATAGTATAATCCAGCTGCCACATGATGCATAAAATCCCTGTGTAGTTTTAAAATGGTTATGTCCACATAATATATCCATCCCTCCTGCTGGTTAAGTAGAAGTAACACTCTGGAACGCAAATACCATATGCATGAAGGCATTAAAAAACAAAAAAAACCCAAAATATGAAAGTAGGAAATCAGAACAATCTAAATCCTGTTCTTCTTCACCTTTTGTTTATCTGTGATTCTCCACCTCTACTCTGCTCTGGTGAGNGTTGCCCAGGGAGGTGGTTGAGGCCCCATCCCTGGAGGTGTTTAAGGCCAGGCTGGATGAGGCTCTGGCCAGCCTGCTCTAGGGTAGGGTGTGCCTGCCCATGGCGGGGGCATTGGAACTAGATGATCCTTGTGGTCCCTTCCAGCCCTGACTGATTCTATGATTCTATGATCTTACTGTGCTGTTCTTAAGGCACATGCATGATCATGCAGTTGTCCAATTACTGTGACCTATGGACTGATTTTTATCACTCACCTAGTGTGTCTGAGAGACATCCACCCTATTAATGAAATTCCTTGCATTTCTGATCAAATTAAACAAGCTTAGCCACAGCTTGCCCTTTAAAAATTCTTAAACTTGGTCTCTGTTGAGATTTTATGAGGATGTAACTGTTCCAGGTTTGGGTATTTTGCCTGTATCTTTCTGAGACAGTGATCTTTTGAAAAACAAAACCAGAAAAACAAGCAAACAAAAAAAAAACCAACCCCAAACAAAACCAACCAAACAAGACCAAAACAAAACTAAACCCATAACACACACACACAAAAATGTGCCAACAACAACAACAAAGTTTTAATATGGGTAAGTTCCTGGCTGGAACATGCATGTTTCCCATATGTGAACATACACGATACATCATCCGTGTTTTGACTCAGTGACACCAAAGAACAACTGAATTATTTCAGATTCCTTACACTACCCTTGCCTCAGTTTTCCAACTCCTGTGCTGTGCAGGTAGTGTTATTTTTAAAAAAAACAGATGGGAACTCAGGAGGTGCCTCTGATCTTTCACCTGTACTTTGGAAGAAAAACTGCTTAGTTTTTATCTGGAAACCCCTGATGATTTTTAATGGATGCTGGTCTAGGATTACTGAGGGAAAGAAATACTCTGATTGGTTTTGTTTTTCAGCTGAAGAACAGTTTGTTTCTGTGTTAAATGAAGTAGTGAAAACAAATAGTATGCCATCTGGCTAGCCTACCTGGGTTCTTTACCAGGAGGTTTTCAGATGTTCCTGCTGACAGTTTTCAACTTCTTACATCCTATGTTACTAGGATACTTTCTTGAACTAATTGTTTTTTCCCTCTCTACAAATTATCTTACTCCTTGAACTGAATTGGAATTAAAAAGATCTGACACAGATTTTCGTGCAGATTTTCTCTGTCTTTTGTTGGCACTATTTAGCTTCCAACTGACAAAAATCTGTAGCGTTTCCAGCATTCACAGTAATCAGTTATGCAGAGGAATAGGCCTCCATGTTATCTGTGAAGCTGATGCTCTCAAGG
This sequence comes from Tricholaema leucomelas, assembly GCA_013400475.1. Classification (NCBI taxonomy): domain Eukaryota; kingdom Metazoa; phylum Chordata; class Aves; order Piciformes; family Lybiidae; genus Tricholaema lacrymosa; species Tricholaema leucomelas. The sequence goes on along the minus strand of WAAF01011194.1, from coordinate 19,402 downwards.
GACAGGATAACATTGAATAGTCTTAATATATACCAGTGAGCTCTCATTCTTAGAACAGATTGTGACTGAAAGGAAGGGTTTAGCTACTTTTCAGTGTTTGAAAAAAAATGTCAGATGTTTTTCTTCAGGTTACATTTCTCTGTTTGTTTCTCAGGGGAAGAATATCCTGCAAAAATGATGAAAAACATTTAACGTAGCCAGGAAGGTAATGAAGTGCAGATGCAAATATTTCATTCAAACAAAACGCGCATTGTCGATTTACAACTTTGATATTCATTTTTCTTAGTATAAAACACAAATATTTGCTCACAAGTAATTTTGGAGAGGGTTGTGAGCATATAAATGATGACACATTAGTGAAGATGATCTGGTTATTCCATGTTTTATTATTTATATTGAATGTGCATATACAACCCTGACCATAGATCATAGATGTGTTTTTCAAAGCACAACATACGCTAACAATAATTTCTTATGCCAAACATCTTACAGCCTAAATCTATATAATTTTACTCGACATGCAATCAGGAAATAAAAATACCACTATGGCAATTAAATGAAACACTATTATGGGAATTAAATGACCTGTTACACAGTACAGTGTAACAGGTGGCTACTTCCAGTGGCTACTGGAATGGGCTGCCCAGGGAGGTGGTGGAGTCGCCGTCCCTGGAGCTGTTCAAGGCAGGATTGGACGTGGCACTTGGTGCCATGGTCTAGCCTTGAGCTCTGTGGTAACGGCTTGGACTTGATGATCTGTGAGGTCTCTTCCAACCTTGGTGATACTGTGATACTCTGATACTGTACAAATAGTATAGTTGTGTAAGTTTGAATGGTTGGCAGATGCTTTGTAGAGTGTATTAATATAAAAGAACTTATCAAATATATTTTAATTATGCAGATAATTTTCCAGCACACTCCCCAAGTTAAGATCATCAGATACTGAGCATTCTAGCTATAGCTAATAGACATAGGTTTAAAAAGGAGTATCACAGTATCACCAAGGTTGGAAGAGACCTCATAGATCATCAAGTCCAACCCTTTACCGCAGAGCTCAAGGCTAGAACATGGCGCCAAGTGCCACGTCCAATCCTGCCTTGAACAGCTTCAGGGACGGCGACTCCACCACCTCCCTGGGCAGCCCATTCCAGTAGCCAATGACTCTCTCAGTGAAGAACTTTCTCCTCACCTCAAGCCTAAATTTCCCCTGGCGTAGCCTGAGGCTGTGTCCTCTCGTTCTGGTGCTGGCCGCCTGAGAGAAGAGAGCAACCTCCTCCTGGCTACAACCACCCCTCAGGTAGTTGTGGGCAGCAATAAGGTCTCCCCTGAGCCTCCTCTTCTCCAGGCTAAACAGTCCCAGGTAAGTCTGAGCAGTTAGGAAGACAAGTGGGACACTGAATCTCTCTTTTAAAACACCAGGAAACTGGCAGTCTGTGGAGAAAAAAATAATAATAAGAAGGAAAAAAAAAGTAAAAAGCTAATAGCAAATTGCAAAAAGCAGCCCAAATGACAAAGACCCATCAAATACAGATGCAAGGTGAAAAAAGAAGACCAAAATAAATCCTTGCCCTACCTAGAAAAATGAAGATAGATTGGTTTGCATGTAGCAGGGTGACTAAGTAGTTGCTTTGTCTGTTTTTACAGGGGAAGCAGATGGAAATCTACTAAATCTGAGGTTGTTTTCCCAGAGGCAGTAACAGAGTAGATAGAAAAAAAATATCCTGGCATATGAGATATCTGGTTATAAAATATCAGATTCCCTTAGAAAAACTCAAGATGTGCATGTACAGCTGTGAATATTAAACTGAATAAGGAAATCAATGATGTTTCAAAAGCTTTTAAAAATATACTTGATCCAGAAACAACTCTAAAGAAATTCTTCATTGGAAAAAAAAAAAAAACAACCAAAAACCAAACAAATGCCAACAGGCAACAAACAAGGAAATGAATGCCAGTGGGAAAAATCTCTTTGAAAGTCTTTTGAAATAACATTGTGAAAAAGATACCAGGAAAATCATAGCCTCATTAGAGAAAAGGACATGGGTTCAGATATGGAATCATAGAATCATAGAATCATAGAATGGTTTAGGTTGGAAGGGACCTCAAGGATCATCCAGCTCCAACCCCCTGCCACAGGCAGGGACACCTCCCACTAGAGCAGCTCGCCCAAGGCCTCATCCAGCCTGACCTTAAACACCTCCAGGGAGGAAGCATCCACAACCTCCCTGGGCAACCCGTTCCAGTGCCTTACCACCCTCACTGTAAAGAACTTCCTCCTAACATCCAGTCTAAATCTCCCCTCTTCCAGCTTAAACCCATTCCCCCTCGTCCTGACATTACCAGACCTTGTCAATAGTCCCTCCCCAGCCTTCCTGTAGGCTCCCTTCAGATACTGGAAAGCCACTCTAAGGTCTCCTCGAAGCCTTCTCTTCTCCAGGCTGAAGAGCCCCAACTCTCTCAGCCTGTCCTCATAGCAGAGCTGCTGCAGCCCTCTGATCATCTTCGTGGCTCTCCTCTGGACCCGCTCCAGCAGTTCCATGTCCTTCTTGTGTTGGGGGCTCCAGAACTGCACACAGTACTCCAGGTGGGGTCTGACGAGAGCAGAGTAAAGGGGGAGAATCCCCTCCCTTGCCCTGCTGGCCACACTTCTCTTGCTGCAGCCCAGCACAGGGTTGCTGTCTGGGCTGCATGTGCACACTGCCGGCTCATGTTGAGCTTCTCGTCGACCCAGACCCCCAGGTCCTTTTCCTCAGGGCTCTTCTCCAGCCATTCATCACCCAGCCTGTATCTGTGCCTGGGATTGCACCGACCCAGGTTTTAGCTTTAGTCATTAGAGTGACTTTCTTCTGATTTTCTTTCCCATATGTTTTCCATGCATGGAAGTAAGTGGTTAGAATTTTAGCTGTGCTTTATTAGAGACCTGTTGTCAGATTTTAATTTTGATGACCATAGAAATAGGTGAAGAGGTTCAGGAAAAGTTACTTAGGTTTCTTGCACAAGGTTTCTTACAGATTAAATCACACCTGTGAGGTTTGCTTGAAGTGTTCCAGTGGTAACCTCTCCTCAGAGTCTCACATAAAATGTCATCCAGATTTAATTTTACTGTTCCCTTTGGCAGAAAATGCTTCCCAGCTCTTGGGATTTCCCTAACTAGTTTTGGGTTTACTTGCATGCACCATTCTGTAGGAATCTATTCCTTTCTGTAACAAACTTGCAAAATTTATTCTCAATGCAGGTATTTTAAAAATTCCAACCCATTTGAGTTTATTTTGATGGAGCCAGATATCATTGCCATCTAGTCAGAACTTTATAAAATGCAGTTCTAATTCACATTGCTGACTGTCTTCTTCCTACTCTGCATATTCAGACTTCACCTCTACCTGTTTTTATCGGTTGGCTCATAAAGATTTCAGTGGAAATTCAGCAAGTAGCTGCCTCTCCTTTCTGTGAGACTTCTTTATCTCCCAGGTTAAATTGTCTTCCTGTTGCACACACCTCTTCTTTAGCTATTTTGATATTCCTCAACTCCTAAGAAGTATGAATTGTATGACAATTCATAACATCGTTGTTTGACAGAGATGAAATGTGACACTTAGAATAGAGATCACAGGGCACATGAAATTTTCCATTTTCCCCCACCTATACTGTGTTCTAGAGCATGGCATTTATTGGGAGCAGGAATCAGGCATGGTGGATTGCACAGTGGAAGACTCAGTTGAAATGCTTTATAAATATGTTTACAGTTATGGGTTAAATGCTGCTGGTTTTGATGAGAACAGTCCTGCCAAAGACGGATCCAAGTTATACTTTCACATAAAGTGTTCAAACCCATATGCAATTATCTATCTGTCATTACATCTCTCCATAGGAGGCTGATGGTTAGCTTTCACTGAAATATCTTTCTTATTGTGAAAAGTAATTCACAAGCCTACTGAACGGAAATGTTTCCCTTCTGAAGAATGTTACAGTATTCACAGGGGTTCTTAAACATTTTCATCTTATCAGCGAATATGGTGAATGGCCATTGTAGACCACCTTTCAATCTGAGATTGAATAACATCTCTATGGCAACTACAGCAGCTGCTTATATTAGAAAAATAATACTACATGAACATAATATTCTTAGTTCTCTAAAATAGGACTGAACAGCTGGACTGTTCTTTACAATAGGACTTCCAGCCTTCATTAATATTTCATGATTTCTGAACGTGTTTTGGAGATTGTTCTAGATTATGCCAAGTTTGTCTTCAAAAGGGACAGAAGACAGATAAAAGATAATCAAATACTGTTGGATATTGGTAAATGTGTGATTGTATATCAATACTCCTTTTCGAGATAATCAGCTTAGTGTCTGATTAACACCAAGTCCTGGCAGCCTGCGTTTTCTAATTATTTTGCATGTGTGTGAGCAGAATTACTGAAGGGTTTGTGTACACTCACAATTCTTCTACCACTGGTCCAATGCTCCCAGTTGTACTAGTAGTGGATTCCTCCTACTATGTTATCTGTTTTGACACTACAGACTCAGATAAACTCAGAATTTCTGGCAAAAAAAAAGGGGGAGAACCGTGTCCAGTTTGCAGCTTTTCTTTCCCTGCAAGAGACATCACAGTATCACAGTATCACCAAGGCTGGAAGAGACCTCACAGATCAACAAGTCCAACCTGTTACCACAGAGCTCAAGGCTAGACCATGGCACCAAGTGCCACGTCCAATCCTGCCTTGAACATCACCAAATCTTTCAATAAAACTTAGTGATGCTTTAGCATTTGGAAGTCTTCTAAGGAAGAAGTTTGTAGTATGTAAAGCACCCAAAGAAGAGTCGCATTCATGTTTTCATGGGAGGGTTAATTCAAACTGTGAAAATTTCCTGCCTGGAATTATAAGAATAATGAACATAAAACTATATAAACAGAATATGATACAACTCTTAATGGTATTAAGAAGCTTCATTAAAAAAAAAAGGAATTAAAATACAGCAAAAAGGTTTTATCCAATGTTAAACATTCTTGNAATGGAGGGTGAGGTTAGAAAGCAAGATGGAGTTCAGCCAGCAGCCTCAGCTCCCCAGCAGGCAAAGAGCCGAGAGCACAGCCCAGAGCGAAGTGCCCAAGCGAAGTGACCTTATCTCATGTTTTGCTTTTCCTTTCTACACATCTCAGCAAGACTGTGAGCGAAGTAGCCATCACCATTGTTTTCATTTCATAGCCTATGATCTAGTTCTTCTCACCAAAACATTCTAGCTAGGCTCAAACTAGCATAAAGTACCACAGGATTTCCCCTGTTTATATTGTATTCTGCAGGAAGGATATTTGAATTCTAAAAGTTGACACTATAAAAATGTTTATACTGAACTTGGTGTAGATGCTTCTGTTTATAATATTTTTTTTGTGAAGTAGACTTTAAAAAACTGATCTTTTCTAGTGTAATGCTTATATTCAGATATAGTTCTGTACAGTTTAGAAGACAGAGCTTATAAGTAATGCTTGTTATTTTGCACTGCTCACAGTGGGCTGACAAAGTCATGAGTTTTTGGGATGGGTGAAGTTTAGGAAGCAAAGAGACATATCCCTGACATCCAGAAACTAAAAAAGGGCAAGAATTGCAGGAGCCAGGGTGGTTCAAGTCGGTGTTTGGTTTGTTCTGGGGTTTTGTTTGTGTTTGTAGGTTTTGTTGTTGTTGCTTTTAATAAAAAAGCTGTTGCTTCTGGGACGAGGAGTCCCAAAGGAATGGGCAAATAGTGAGGTAACTGCCACCCGTCACTTCTGCCTTTGCCCAGGGCAAATAAACGGGCAGTGCTAGAGGGGGCTGCTTCCAACGTCAGGCCCTTTCTCTCCCCCCCACTTAGAGGCTGCGGGAGCCCCGCTGCACGGCCGTGCCTCCGCCACGCCGCGGGCTGTGCCCTCAGAGCGGGTGCGAGCGACTCCAGGGGCAGCGCTCACAACTTGGGGCGGTTCAGGAGCCGCGCAGTTGCAGAGCCCGGGAACTGTCCAGCTCGGCTCTGACAGCCAGCGCGGCGGCCGAGGCGGGCGCGATCCTCCCTGGGCGAAGACCTGGCGCGACCGCAGATGCCGGCCGCCTCCGCTGGCGCGACCGCGCAAGCCCCGCCTGCGCGGGCGACCCCGGCCCGTGCGCACCCACCTGAGCCCGCCGAGGCGGGGCGGCGGGGAGGGCTGCCGGAGCCGAGCGGACGCATGCGCCGGGACGGCGGTAGCGGGCGAGCTGCCGGGGTCCGGCGGAGTTGGGACGCGTTCGCTTCGGTCTGGCTCGAGCGGAGCTGCTGCGCTCGCTCGCCGACCGGCCCCGCGTTGACTGTCGCCTTCCTCTCTCGCCGGCTGCTAAGGTAAGAGGTGGACGATGCGCTGGGGCTTGGCAGGTGCCGGCAGGGACCTTGCTCAATGTCACAGTGCGGCTGAAGGCGAGGAGTTGGGGGCGAGGACTCAGCGCACCCAAGGACACTCAGCCCGCTCACGGGGAGCGGTCGGAGCTCCCCGGTCAAGCCCAAACCAAACTTTGCCATCGCGGAGCGGGGCGAGGGCAAGGAGCGGAGCCGCAGGTAGCAGGCGGCGGCGGCGGAGCGGGTATCCCCGGCGTGCCCGGGAGGAGGGGGTTTAGCGGCGTCTCTCGCAGCTACACTTTTTTTCCGGAGAAGATAAGGCGCTGCTGTAAATAGGTCAGGGTCTTCAGAGGTGGACGAGGTTTGCATAACAGTTTTTCTTACCTCACAAAGGTACGAGGGTTCTTCTCCTGGCCTTAAGGCTAATAGAGCTCTCTTTCGCTTGAATATTGAGTGACTTTTCTGAAAAGTCACTCAATATTCAATGCATGAGCATAGCACGGCTTTCTTGTTTCATAAATCACGACAGCTTTGGAAAAGGTAAACTTCCGCAAAGGAGGAATTAACTTATGTGAAAGTGGCACCCTCGATGAGCTAATTACCCGTGGTAAGTGTAGGTGCTTAGCTTCACAAGCTTCTTCATTGCAAGCCTGGAGATGGTGGCGGCATGCTTAACGTGTTGCAGTCCTGATGACACTATATTTCAAAGCGTATAAAGGAGAGGTGGAGGCAAGGTTGTATTTTCTGTGGGTACAAACAGAAAATGTCCTTGTTGTGAAGAACTGTCAGAATATTCGTGCATGTGTGAATGCTGGTGTTTGTTTTCTGTTTGCTTTCTATGTCTACACAATCAAGGGAATTATTTTCATGTCTTTTAAATCTTTTGGGCACTCGGTCTTTATTTTCAAGCTTGAATGGAAAAGTCTGCAGATGGAAAAGTTAGGCATGTATGGCACTGTGGACGTGCAAAAGTTTAAGTGTCTTCAAAGTGAACATTTAACTGCGATTAACTACTACTAATAGGAAGGAGATGATGGTTTTATTTTCCGTAGTCTGTTGCTATTTCATTGAATTCTTTCACAAAGTCTGATAAAGAGGTGCAAAACAAATCCTTTATCACTGTCAAGAACCTTCAGGCTTTCTTATCTGAATAAAATGAAATATGAAACAGTGGTGTAAAAAACTTAAGTTGATGGGAATGCTTCCATGAGATTGCAGTAGGTGTAGATGAGGCGTTGCTAATGCAAGTCCACAATAAGAGGTAATGGTAGGTCAGTGGGGAGACATCCAGGCTGGTGACTGCAGGGAGGACCTGTTCTTTAAAGTTTCTGCCTCTTAGGGAAGGCAGCATTATCCTCTCTAGTGGACACATCTGCCCCCTGCCTTATTACTTCTGAAAATGAAGAAAAAAGATGTCTCTTTGCATAGTTTAGAAGTGACTTTAGGCGGGTTTGAGCCATTATGCTGCTTCTCCCTTTCCAAATAAGCAGTCTTGCTACTCCTTCCAACTCACCAGGTCAGCAATTTGCCTAAGCGAGAGGACGTAGCTTTTCTTCCTTCTGTTTCCTGAGGTGCTTCTCTGTGGATGTCTGGTTTCACCAGATGGGAATTTTGTTCCTCGCACTTTTTCAATGAGGGAGGATTGATGTGATTGTGTGAATCCTGAAGGGAAAACTGAGAGTTTTGAAATTGCTCATACTACTAACTTTTTTTTTTTTTTTTCTTTAAATAATCTCTAAGGTACTAAGAAATTTCCTGTTAGATTGTACCTTTGCTAATTTACCAAGTTCTTAGGTCTTTTCCCCCAATGAATAATATAATGGATACTTCTTTAAAACTAGAAGTATTTTCCAGAAGTAGCTGATATCAGGAGATTGTGCTGTATTGCCTCTTTCCACACTAGCGGGAGCTGTCCTCCATCACCCTGTGCTCCATCTGCCCTGGGCACTGTCTCGCCAGGGATGATGTACTTGCACCAGCATCAATCTGTTAACCAACTGTTCTCATTTGTCTGCATCTTTTATTTTCTTTCTTTCTCCTCCCCTCCCCCCTGTTTTGGAATTTTTTTTTTTTTTTAAAGATTAATTTTAATTGAGAGTGTATATTCCTACACAAATGTAGTTGCTCAGGGATAAGGCAGTGTAAAAGCAAGGAAAAAAACTTGTGGAAGATAATCTTTTGGGGGAATGTAGGCTTGCTAGTTAATTAGCTCTACAAGCCCTACAATTTCAAATAGCAATGAGCATTGCTGCATAAAACATAACAGGTGCTTAATCAATGTAGGTTTTGCTCTTCAGGTTATCACAAGGGACTGTAGTTTGAGAGTATTTGCTCCAAGATTTAGAGAATTTATGAAATGAGGCATCAGTGTTATTTTTAAAATGAACATATGGTACAGCTGTGGTAGTCTCAATTCCTGAAACATTTGTCATGCTGTGTTGGAATGTAAAGGAGTACATAACTGAAGTGTGAGGTTCTCTCTAGTGTACTGAAATATGCTGCAAAGCTTAGGTCATATGTAGTTAACAGGAAGAGAAGATGACTTTGCAGTCTGAATAGCTTACTTTCAGAAAGTGTACTATCACTTCATTATACCCTTTATAGCCATTGAAATGTCTTAAAGGTCAATTTGTAGCCGGTAAATATTTTAGTCCTGTAACTTTTGTTAAATGCCATAATATTGCAGTTAATAAAGGGGGAGTTTACCTGAATTAGTAGACTGCACTTGCATATCTTATCCTCAAACTAATAAAAGCATGGAGTTGAAAGAATTGCAAGAACTTCACTCTCCTGTGTGACTGTAATATCCCTTTAGCTGCATAGGTCGATGGGTTTTTACTTTTTCTTCCCCACCAAATGCTTTGCTTACCTAATTGTGCAGATGCAGTTCAAATGTTGGTTGAAGGGTTGTTTTCTCTTATTATTTTGCCTACAAGTGCAAAATGTACTGGTTCCTTTAAAACTTCTCTTTTTAAATCCAGCCTCACAGAGCATGCATAATCTTACTATAGGAAATTAATAGTTTTCATTATTTAATGTGACAATATTTTAAAGCCAAAACATCTAAAACATTGTAACAATTTGTGTCCTAAGGATTTGAGAAAATAGTTTTCCATAAAATCAATCCATTTTCTGATTTTATGTAATTCATAGAGAAGCTGGGGAATTACGACCAAAAAAATGTATCTGTACAGTGTGGTCATTTGGTGCCATTCTTGGTTGTTGAAGAAAGTGCTGCAGAATGGTATCTAATGTTGTAATTCTAATACAGTTACACTTAGTGGAAGCATATATTAAGTAAGCATTGGTTATTTTATGACATCAGTAGTAATTTGGTAAAGGTAACATACTGCTCAGTGTTTCTTTTTGAAGGCAGGAGGTCAAGGTCTTACTCTGTTTGCCAAAATGAAAGCCTGTTTGTCTTACGCCCTGTCAAGCGAACATTTCCAAGTGTAATGAATTGTGCCCATTAAGTTCTGCATTTTTATTGTTTCTTTTCTAGACAGGTGTTGTCTTAAGATTGTCTTCATTAATTCTTTTGAATTTGTCAAAAGTAAAGCATAGGATTTTAGCATGTACATTGTACACTTTGCATGCAACTGTGATTTTTTTCTTATATATTAGCTTAAGCTGACATTGCTTCCTATAAACATATTAATTGACATGTTAAAAATTCATTAGAGAACCTGAGCTGCCAAGGCTTGTAAAAATAGAAGCCTTGTAAACCAATCTAACTGTATCAGTGCAGTTCCAGTCCTTTGCTTATCAATATTGCTGCTGTTGAGCTGCCAGGCATATCTTATAATGACAGGTAGTGCTAATACACACCAGGGCAGGTTAGAATCATAGAATCATAGAATGGTTTAGGTTGGAAGGGACCTCAAGGATCATCCAGCTCCAACCCCCTGCCATAGGCAGGGACACCTCCCACTAGAGCAGGTTGCTCAAGACCTCATCCAGCCTGGCTTTAAACGCTTCCAGGGAGGAAGCATCCACAACCTCCCTGGGCAACCTGTTCCAGTGTCTTACCACCCTCACTGTAGAGAACTTCCTCCTAATATCCAGTCTAAATCTCCCCTCTGCCAGCTTAAACCCATTCCCCCTCGTCCTGACATTACTAGACCTTGTCAATAGTCCCTCCCCAGCCTTCCTGTAGGCTCCCTTCAGATACTGGAAAGCCACTCTAAGGTCTCCTCGAAGCCTTCTCTTCTGCAGGCTGAAGAGCCCCAACTCTCTCAGCCTGTCGTCATAGAACTGGGCAGCTTACATTGTTGATGATTATTTGGATATAAACAAGTTAGACTGGTTTGAAAACACTGCCAGTACTTCATTAACCAGAGAAATTATCCAATAACACTGTGTTTATTGACAACAACTTTTTTTGGGTGTTAAATATTTATGATAAAGAATTCAAGGGAAGATTTAGCTAAGCATGAGTACAACTTGAAATTTTTGATAGGGAGTCCTTTTTACCTCCCTTTATATACTTCAGTTCTTTTCAGTTACATAATCCTCTCTAAGTGTTTCATAGGTTTTAATATTTTCTGAATCTCTGCTGAGCACACAGTCTGCATAAACAGGACACAAATAGGTGGAATGCACTTTCTTCCGTGGCAGAAAGCAGGATCTGCATGATTATACACCTTAGTTCACAATGCTCTAGATCTTTTCTGGTGATTTTACTGTGTGACATGATGATGTGTTGTAGTAAAATGCTATAGTTCTGGAAAGTATTGGACATTTCATTACTCTTGCTTTCTGATGGCAAACTGTTTGGTGAGGGCATGCCAGAGGAGGACTTGGAGAACACTTGCAACTAAGTCATTGTTGTGGTAGGCCTGAGTGGGCCAATATAGGCTTACAGCTTGCCCAGATATATTTTTCTGCTCTCTCTTCTTCTGCTATGGAGTGAAGCAACCATGGGAAAGAGGACAAAGGACTTGGAGCCACTAAGGCACTTATTTTGCTCCTTTTTACATTCTCTGGTAAACAAGGTACACACACTTGGCTCGTGCCTGCCTCATGCAAGGCCTATTTTTTTCCCAAATCTGGGTAAAGCAAACCTATGGTTTCACCTAAAAAGGTCAGTCTCGGATAACTGCCATTCTGATTGGCTATTCTGTGTCCAAAGGCCCATTAGTCTTGGGCTATGTTGATAAAAATAGATGGGCAGGTAACACAATGTGCTCTGCCATTGTATTTGTGCTTGCTTGCTACTGGCTGCTACTGTTGCTCTCTGCTTCTGGCGGTGTTCTGCCTCACTGCCTCCTGCCATGCTTTACAGTATCGTGCTCTGCTAAGCTATAAGTTAGCTCTGTTGAACTGCCTGGAAACTGCCTACCTTGAGTTTACCAGGAATAGGCTCTAAATGCCTCCACGTGATAGGCCTGCATAGCCAGTGTGATGTTGTGCTGAGACTGCACATTGCAAGATATCCTGCCTGCACATGAAGGTCTCCTGTCAAGATGAGTAGTTCTGGAGGTACACAGATCATCCAGAGGAGCCGGAGATCATCTGCTTCCTTTCCCCAGCAGTCTGTGAAGCCTGGGAAGAATCAGAACCCTAAGCAGCTGACAAGACACCAACAGAACCCCTTGAAAGCATTTGGGGGTACTGTCTGAATCTGTAGCTATCCCTGTGAATCAGGAGATTAATTTTTGTGACTAAATAACTTAAAGTCTCATAATTCACCAATTGCCTTCTGCCATAAGCAGAAAGGCGCTCCTTGAGTCCCTCTAGTGGACAAGTGGTATAATCAACTGCAAGTGGTGTATTGATTGCAGGAACTTTTCTTCCAGTTCAATTAACGTTTATATTTTTGCTAGTTATTTCTTAAACGGTCTAGATCCTATGTTATTCCTCTGCATAACATTTCCATGACTGTTGCAGAATAACCTGATTATTGAAATTAGTGGTCAGGGGGGCAAGGCTCCTAAATACCAAAATTAATAAACAATATTAATTTTGAAAAGATTATATTAATTAATTACCCCCCCCATTACAGTCATACATTCTGCATATGAAGTAGGGTAATCTACTGAATTTCACTGTGAGATGTGTGCCCTTGCAAGGACACCTTTGCAAAGTACAGACTTCAAAGCCAGTCTGCTCTGTGATATGATGATGTTCACCCCGTTGTTTGTGTCTGTGTGGCAGTGGAAATGATTCTTATAAGACTAAGATAATCACAGAATATAAGTCTGGTATATAAAAGAAAACTGTGTATAAAGCAAAACTATGTAACTACTTATTGCAGTCACTAGAGAACAATTCTGTACCTGAAGGAAATGACAGGGTTTAAGGCCAGGAAAGCAAAGTAAAACTAACTGAGGAGAGGCTTGAATTATATTGCTGCATTAAACCGTAATTTGTTGTTTATAGAATCATAGAATGGTTTAGGTTGGAAGGGACTTCAAGGATCATCCAGCTCCAACCCTCTGCCATAGGCAGGGACACCTCCCACTAGAGCAGGTTGCTCAAGGCCTCATCCAGCCTGGCCTTAAATGCCTCCAGGGAGGAAGCATCCACAACCTCCGTGGGCGACCTGTTGCAGTGTCTTACCACCCTCACTGTAGAGAACTTCCTCCTAATATCCAGTCTAAATCTCCCCTCTTCCAGTTTAAACCCATTCCCCCTCATCCTGGCATTACTAGACCTTGCAAATAGTCTCTCCCCAGCCTTCCTGTAGGCTCCCTTCAGATACTGGAAAGCCACTCTAAGGTCTCCTCGAAGCCTTCTCTTCTCCAGGCTGAAGAGCCCCAACTCTCTCAGCCTGTCCTCAGAGCAGAGGTGCTGCAGCCCTCTGATCATCTTTGTGGCTCTCCTCTGGACCTGCTCCAGCAGTTCCATGTCCATCTTGTGCTGGGGGCTCCAGAACTGCACACAGTACTCCAGGTGGGGTCTGACGAGAGCAGAGTAAAGGGGGAGAATCACCTCCCTTGCCCTGCTGGCCACACTTCTCTTGATGCAGCCCAGCACAGGGTTGCTGTCTGGGCTGCATGTGCACACTGTTGGCTCATGTTGAGCTTTTTATCAACCCAGACCTCGAGGTCCTTCTCCTCAGGGCTGTTCTCCAGCCATTCACCACCCAGCCTGTATCTGTGCCTGGGATTGCGCCGACCCAGGTGCAGGACCTTACACTTGGCCTTGTTAAATGTCATGGGGTTGGCCTGGGCCCACCTCTCCAGCCTGTTGGTGTTTTTGTTGTTGATGCTGTTTTTTATATGCCAGGATATTTTTATGTTTTTTGAGGTTCTTAGTGCCTCATTATGGAAGCAGAAATGCTGCCCTTGTACAACCAGTGTCTTCTCATAAAGAGTGACTTGTAATCAGTTTTCTTGATGGTGACTGGAGTAGTACTGTTTCCCTGCAGAGAATACTTCCTATCAAGTCTTTAATGCTACTCACCACTACTAAACTTGAAAGATATAATGAGTTTGTAGCATAAGTGGTCATGGCTGCAGGCCATGTTGTTCTCTCTATATATACTTGTGCAGGAATCAAAAAGTTAAATATATGGTAGGAGATTTTGTTTAATGGCTAGAACAGCTGAGTTTGAATTTGACACTTCTCAGTACATCCCACTTAAATACAGCAGGCTATCAGGCCTCCTTAGTCCTATTACAATTTGATATAATTGAAAAATGTTAGTTTAAGAAGTTATTTGACAGGCAGCAGTATGCCTCAAAACAGGAAGAGAGGGGGAGAAAAAGTATGTGATTTATAAACGTAACTTGATTTACACTTTACCATATTTATTTGTATCTATCATAACTTTGAGCTTTAATAATTAGCTCATATTCCTAAGCCAAGGGGAAAAAAAAATGAGCAAAGAGACACATTATCAAGATATATGGAGAGAAGATGAGTTTGGTAAGCTATTAAGTGAACATTCTCAAAGTTCTTACTCCGCTCTGTGCAGCAAGACTTCCAAAGAAGATATAGGAACCTCCTAATGAGATTTTATAATGGAAATGCTAATACAAGCTAGCAGAGGAGTAGCTAATCTCTATCTTTGCATGACTGCATACGGTAAAAAAAAATATTGCATGATCTTTCTTCCTTTGTCCACATGCTAATAATTGGGTGGTGATTCTTTGACCTGAAATTGCAAATGCATTTAACTGCCTAGATGCACTTCGTCCTTTAAAAATTACATTATTTAATAACATGTTACTAATTAAAAAAAGCAAAAACCCAACCCTTATAAATAAACATCAAAGCTCTACAAGACCAGATTCTGCTTTTACCCATTTCTGTGGTCTGCTATCTGCAATGCAGGTGCAGTCTATGCCAGACAATTGTGTATTTGATAGATAGTGGGGCCTGTGTGTAGTCAGTACTACATTTAATGCTTAACTTAATCAGAGAAACAATGCCTATGTTGTAGACATCAAATAATGTTAAGACAACTTCAATGTTTCAGAGCTAAGTATTTGAAAACTACAAAATGCCAGAAAGCTTTGTGTGCACAGCCTTAACTGAGCTTGTTGGTATGTATAATCACAAGTAATCTCTGAGATTTTTGTGGGAATCTCATCAGGCTTTGTGCACAGGCTAGGTAAGGTTTCTTACTGACAAGTGACTCTTCCTGAATCTGCTGGCATGTGGCTCATCACTTAAGTGTTATTTCAAGAATCTGGACTTTTCACTAGTGCTCAGCCTATGGTAGCTGAGCACAGGGCGGGAAAAAATGATCTTTGTAACACTTCTGTGACATAAATTAATAGCCTTCTTCTGACAGAGTGGGAGCTTCAGCACAGTTGTTTTCAGCAGTGTTAGATGTTCAATCTGAGTTTTGTGCACCGGTATCTCAACACTTGGAATGGTGTAGGGTGTGTTCACAGTGGAGTTTCTGTTGCTGTCAGTGGCACTTCTGTAAGCCAGAGCTTGCAGTGATCAAGTTATACTTCAGAAGCAGCATGCACAGCTAGTGATTGTGTAAGGAGTGATTTAAGCAACTTGCCTACTGTTACTAGCAGCTCTGTGGTGTAGTTCAAGATTCAGACAGATTCTGCACTGCAGCATTCAAGTGCCTTAACCTTGAGAGAATCTTTCTCTTGCAGTTTCTTTCTTCCAGCTTATACAGTAGAACAGGTAGTTTTTTCTTAAGAGATAGCTATTCTTAGGTTGATTGTCTTAATTCATCTGCAGTCTGTGTGGAGAGGGAGAAAAAGATATTTTAACAGCATCCTGGGGTGCCTTAAGAAAAGTGGTTTAAGGAGGTTTTACTTCCCCTCTGCTCTGCCCCTTGTGGTGAGCCCACACTTGGGATACTGCATCCAGTTTTGGGGTCCTCAATTCAAGAGAGACAGGGATCTGCTAGAAAGAATCCACCAAAGAACTCTGAGTATGATTGTGGGACTCAAACATATCTCCTATGAAGAGAGACTGAGAGACCTGGGGCTGTTTAGTCTTGTGAAGAGAAGTCTGAAAGCGGATCTTATCAATGCCTACAAATATCTGATAGGTGGGTGTATGAGGGTGGTGAGACTCTGTAACAGGTTGTCCAGAGTGGTTGTGGATGCCTCGTCCCTGGAGGTGTTCAAGGCCAAGTTGGATGAGGCCTTGAGCAACCAAGTGTAGTTGAGAGGCATCAATGCCCATGGCAGAGAAGTTGGAGTAGTTGATCTCTGAGGTCCCTTCCAACCTAAACCATTTTAGGTGTCAAGATGAAGGTGCCAGTCTCTTCTCGGTGGTGTCCAGTGATATAGTGGGTACAAGCTAGAACACAAGCTAGAACACCTCAACACAAGGAGACAGTTCTTTATGGTGAGGGTGTCTGAGCACTGGAACAGGCTGCCCAGAGAGGTTGTGGAGTCTCCTTCTCTGGAGACTTCCAAAACTCGTCTGGATGTGTTCCTGCTCAGCGTGCCCTAGATAGTCCTGCTTTGGCAGGAGGTTGGACTTGATGATCTCTGTAGGTCCCTTCCAACCCCTAACATACTGTGTTTCTGTGATGAGCTTTTTCTTGTTTTTCTTTAATAAATAATAAGGCAAACTGTACAACCCATAAATTCTGTCCTAAGCAGTCATGGTAAATCTCTTCATCAATACCCTTCAATGGTTTAGATCTAGAGCCTGAATTTCTGAAGTTTATGGAATGACAGAAGAAATTAACTTCATGCTATTATGTGGAGCAGCATTAGAGGCTTGATGTCTTTTGACTTTCATTGTTATTCACTCAGGTATCTTGAAACTGTATTCTGGAGATCTTCAGGACGTTGTTTTAGACAGGTTACATCAGAAGCAGCAGAATCTTATTATAGACAGTTTTAGGCAGCCAAAATACAGTTATGTCTCTCCTACTCCCATAGGTAATATGAAAAATATGAAGTGCTCTAACACAGTAGGGATGTTTGGTGCTATTGCCTTATTCTATATGGTATTAAACTGCTCAAAATTAATGTTATCTGAAAAGCTATATAATGACTTCTGTCTATGGAAGTAACTTTTTTGAGAGTATCTGAGACTGCTGTAGCTTTACTAATAGATGTTTGAATAAGACTAAATCCATGAGGTGGGTTAGGAACTTCCACCTCACTACTGAAATTTAACAGACTAGCTCAGTAAGCAAAATTTACAAGCATATATATTTACAATTATATAAAAATTACAAATAATAAAGAAATCCAAACTCCTTCCTAGACAAAGGAACCTGCACAGAAGGGGCTCAAAGCTACCCTGTTTTTCTCCCTCTACTTTCTCAGACAGTCAAACAAAAACAACCAGCAAAGCTTAGGTTGTTAGTGGAAAGATTAGAGTGGGGTGAAGGAGAAGTGATTAGGAGCAGCATTGCAGAAGTGAGTGGGACAAATTGTTTACATTTTGGCTTTTTATCCCTCTCAGCAAAGCAATGAATGATACAGGCTTCATCATTATTTTCTTTTTACAACCAATGAGCTAATTTCTCTCATTAAAATATTCCAATTAGCCTCAAACCAGCACAGTCCACCATGCTTGGACAAGTTTTTAACTTCCAAAAAGTGATAGGTGCTCTGAAGCAAGTGATACCCCTACAATGGCATTTTCTTTCTTTTCCAAACAGGTCTGAGAAATTCTACTGTCTTTCCTCAGCATGTAAGTTAATCTTGTCAATTAAAGAAGGCTACCAAAGTAGCCTTAAAAAACAGAAAATAGAGCTCTAGAGACTTCAGCAAGGAAGCACCAAAGTTGCATTTATGATCAGTAGTAACTAAGATTGACAGAAATAATGTCAAAATTTGTTTATATTTTGAGCTTTTTAATTTGATTATGTTGTCAACTGTCTTCCAACGCCATCTGTTAACTCTGTAAATTTGATGAGTTTCAGTTGTCCCCTTCGTAATTGCAACTGATGTCGTAACTCAAATAGGATGAGGAGCCCCGTGTGCTGGGCTGCATCAAGAGAAGTGTGGCCAGCAGGGCAAGGGAGGGGATTCTCCCCCTTTACTCTGCTCTCGTCAGACCCCACCTGGAGTACTGTGTGCAGTTCTGGAGCCCCCAACAAAAGAAGGACATGGAACTGCTGGAGCGAGTCCAGAGGACAGCCACGAAGATGATCAGAGGGATGGAGCAGCTCTGCTATGAGGACAGGCTGAGAGAGTTGGGGCTCTTCAGCCTGGAGAAGAGAAGGCTTCGAGGAGACCTTAGAGTGGCTTTCCAGTATTTGAAGGGAGCCTACAGGAAGGCTGGGGAGGGACTATTGACAAGGTCTAGTAATGTCAGGACGAGGGGGAATGGGTTTAAGCTGGCAGAGGGGAGATTTAGACTGGATATTAGGAGGAAGTTCTCTACAGTGAGGGTGGTGAGACACTGGAAGGGGTTGCCCAGGGAGGTTGTGGATGCTTCCTCCCTGGAGGTGTTTAAAGCCAGGCTGGATGAGGCCTTGAGCAGCCTACTCTAGTGGGAGGTGTCCCTGCCTATGGCAGGGGGTTGGAGCTGGATGATCCTTGAGGTCCCTTCCAACCTAAACCATTCTATGATTCTATGAGGAGGAAAAGATGAGAGGCAGACAAAAGAGCAATGCTGTGACGCTTGTTTTTAACTCTCATGGTGAATTTGCATTAACCAATATTTCTGCATGTACGTTGGTGGCTGTTTGTTGTTGCATTTTAAAAGAGCTGGGAAAACCTCTGCCATTGACAGAACCCCATGAACCTTTCTTGTGTGTTATTTGTACCTGTCAGAAGCTTTTCACGTTGCTTTCTTAAGTGTAAATTAGAATATTGATCAAGTTTCTGTATTGTTTTTTAATTTATGCCTTTTAAGAAAGGAGATGAATTTTCTTTCCTCTCTGTAAGTGGACATCTAGATATTGAGCAAGGATAGAAGAACTTCCTTATTGTTCAGAGGAAAAGATTTACACCAATCTGATTTGGAGAATGTTTTTGGTTTTGGGGTTGTTTCTTTTTTTCCCTAAAGAAAAGCATGTGCTGGCTTTAAACCACAGATGACATGGCAGAGAAGGGCTAAAAGGATCTGTTGCTGATAGGTGTGTGGTTTGTAATTTCTATGTGCAGAACTGCACCTATTTCCTGCCTTGTGCTGTACACAGTTGATCAGAGGGTTATTTTACTGTGTGGTCATGATAACTATGGGGACTGTCATGGGGAGCTGGAAGTCGACAGCATGTTTCATGCTGAGTGCAGGAATCTTGGCAGATTTGCTTTTGTACACTACTACTCTATAAATACATCTGCAATACTAACATGATGTTTTGTATGGAGCGCGTCTTGTTTTTTCTGAGCTCGAGCAGTGGCACTGCATCAGAGTTTTCAATGTTTCTGATTATGTATTTTGAATCCATTCCTGTTTTGTATTGTTACTGCCATGCTGTGTCTTCTGTCTTATGAGAACTCAGGAACTTATGGATAGTGGCACTGAGTGCATCCTCAGCAAGTTTGCTGACAACACCAAGCTGTGGTGCAGCAGACACGCTGGAGGGCAGGGATGCCATCCAGAGGGACCTGGGCAGGCTGGAGAGGTGAGCCAACCTCATGAGGTTCAACATGACAAAGTGCAAGGGCCTGCATCTGGGTCAAGGCAATCCGAAGTACAAATACAGGCTGGGCAGTGACTGGCTGG
>WAAF01011192.1:0-27117 GCA_013400475.1 Tricholaema leucomelas | reverse complement strand
TTCCAGCCCTGACAGTTCTGTGGTTCTGTGCCTGAGGCCTGGGCTGTGTGCTGCAGGTAGCACAGCTTGGGGGGGGGGGGAACGTGGGGAAGGGAAATACCCTCTGGGAACCAGCCCCATGAGCTGCTCTCCAAAGAGAGGTGTGCAGGGCCAAAGCTTCCATACCAGGACCCCACCCTGGACCCTTGAGCAGATCTGGGGCAAGGAAAACTGCCCCCAAAGAGGCCATTTGTGATAAAAAACTCAGCCACACACAGGAGGTAGTGATGGGATGAGGGCAGTGGTTTGGAACTGCAGCAGGGCAGAGTTAGGTTGGGCATCAGGAGAAGCTGTGCACAGTGAGGGTGGGGAGAGCCTGGCACAGGCTGCCCAGGGAGGTGGTGGAGGCTGCATCCTTGGAGACATTCAAGATCAGACTGGATGTGACCCTGGGCAGCCTGCTCAATTTGGAGGTGTCCCTGCTGCCTGCAGAGGGTTGGACAAGATGATCTCCCAGTGCCCCTTCCAGTGCCCCTTCGAAGTGTCCCTTCCAGTGCCCATTCTAATGCCTCTTGCAGGTGCCCCTTCCAGCGCCCCCTCCAGTGTCCCTTCCAGTGCCTCTTCCAAGTGTCCTTTCCAATGCCCCTTCAAAGTGTCCCTTCCAGTGCCCATTCTAATGCCTCTTCCAAGTGCCCCTTCCAGCGCCCCCTCCAGTGTCCCTTCCAGTGCCTCTTCCAAGTGCCCCTTCCAGTGCCCCTTCCAGTGTCTCTCCCAGCCTGATGAATACAACCAGGGCTAGAAGCATCCTGGACTTGCCCTGCCCCCCCCGGGGCACTGCTGCTCTTGGGCACCACATCCCCACACAGGCAGCTCCTCCTGCACCCATCTTTGTTCTCTCCTTGTTTGCTGGGCTGGGAGCAGCTGAGTTCTGATTCCAGAAACTGAACCTTTGGGAACAGCACCAAAGGCTGCAGCAGAAGGGAAAGGTTTTGCCCATGTTTGCCCTTGGAGGGGGGCATGGAGGAGATGGCAGGGGCAGGTCAGCTGAGAGCAGCCTCCCCCAGCATGTGCACATAATGGAGTGGCACTAAAGGCAAGAGAGCTAAATATCAAACCCTGGCAGATGAAGCCAGGGCTGGCTTGGAGGAGCAGCTTGCTAATGGTGTAAAAGCTGGGAATAAAAAGCTTTTCAGATACATCAGAAGCAAAGAGGCTGCCAGAAAGTCTGCAGGGCCAAGAGATGGTGAAGATGTAAGAGAAACACTCAGAGGGAAAGGTCACACAGATGAATTATCTGCAGCATCATTCACAGGGAGAGCTCAGCAGGTCCCTCTGCCAGAGCAGCTCTCTGGGGCTGGGGTTCTGGGAGAGGTTTNGAATTTTTCCCTGTGAGGCTGCCAGAGCCTGGCACAGGCTGCCCAGGGGGGCTGTGGAGTCTCCCTCTCTGCAGATATTCAACCCCCACCTGGATGTGTTGCTGTGGGATCTGCTCTGGGTGCTCCTGCTCTGGCAGGGCTTGGGCTGGATGAGCTCTGGAGCTCCCTTCCAGCCCCTCACACTCTCTGGCTCTGTGATCCTGTGGCTCTGTGATCCTGTGTGCTCCCAGCCCACTGCCAGCTCCTCACACCCACCCTGGGCCTGTGTCCTGCTGTGTGTCTGGGCAGGGCTGAATGTGCTGCCTGCACCTCTCCTGTTCCCCAGCCAGAGCAGCTTCTGCCTAGGCTGTCATCAACCTTCAGCCCTGTGGTGTCACAGCTCCCTGCCCTGGGAGCTTCCCAAGGGATGGAATCATAGAATCATGGAATCACAGACTGTCAGAGGCTGGAAGGGACCCCAAAAGCTCATCTGGTGCAGCCCAAGCCCTGCCAGAGCAGGAGCACCCAGAGCAGATCCCACAGGAACACATCCAGGCAGGGTTTGAATATCTGCAGGGAAAAATTCCTCCTCAGGTTCACCTGGAACCTCCTCTGCCTCAGCCTGCACCACTGCCCCTTGTGCTGGCACTGGCATCCCCCAGCAGAGCCTGGCTCAGCCTCTGCCACTCACCTGCACATCTTCATATCCATTGCTGAGGTCACCTCTCAGCTCCTCTCCCAGCTCCCAGCCCCAGCTCCCTCAGGCTCTCCTCTTAAGGAAGATGTTCAACTTTCTTAACCGTTTTTGTGGCTCTGGGCTGGACTCTCTCAAGCACTTCCCTGAGGTCCTTCTTGAGCTGGGGGGCCCAGAACTGGACACAGTACTCCAGATATGGCCTCAGCAGGGCAGAGCAGAGGGGCAGGAGAACCTCTCTAGCCACTACTAACCACAGCCCTTCTAATGCACCCCCTGGCATTGGCCCTTCTGGCCACCAGAGCACACTGCTGACTCATTCCCATCCTGCCATCCCCCAGGGTCCCCATGAGTTGTGCCTTGGGTGTGCTGCTCTCCCAGTCCCCCTTGGGGTGCCAGCATGGCCAGTACCAGACAGAGGGATCCAACCATCCCAGACTGGGCTGGGAGGCACTTTTAAGGTCATCCACTCCAACCCCCCTGCAACCAGAGCAGGTTGTTCAGCCCCCCAAACACCCTGACCTGGAGTGGTTCTGGGGGTGGGCATCCCCCACCTCTCTGGGCAGCCTGGCACAGGCTCTCCCCACCCTCACTGTCAAATGTTTCTCCCTTCTCTCCAGTCCCATTCTCCCTCTCCTAGTTCAAACCATCCCCTCCTTGTCCTGTCCCAACAGGCCCTGCACAAAAGCCTTTCCCCAGCTTTCTGCTCAGCCCTTTAAGCACTGCAAGGCCACCAGAAGGTCTCCCTGCAGCCTTCTCCTGTCCAGGCTGAACAACCTCAACTCTCTCAGCCTGGCCTCCCAGTAGAGCCCTTCCAGCTCTTGCATCCTGAGCTCCAGTGAGTAGCTGGGAAATAAAACTGCAGATGCAATTCAGCCCCAGGGAGCAGGAGGAGAGGGGCAGAGAGCAGAGCAAGGCTGCAGGATGTGTGCAGGGATGGCCTCCAGGCCAGCTCACACTGCTGCAGGGAGCAGGCACAGAGGCGCTGCAGAGGATGAGACACAACCACCAGCTCGGGACCCAGCAGTGGTCCACAAGGCAGAGTGCAGGAGCAGAGCAGCAAACACAGCACAGCAGTCTTCAGCCTGCCAGGGACAGCCCAGCCCTGCCAGCACAAAGGGCAGAGCAGGGCAGAGCTGAGGGCCAGGGAATGCCTGCGGGAGGAGGTGTGGACAGGAGAGCTTTGACAGCAGCCTGTGGAGCCAGCAGCTGCCAGCAGCAGCTTTGGTGTTTGTCCCACTGCAGGAGCTGAGGTCACACCATGGGGGGGTTGGGGGCAGCCAAATCACCTGCAGTCAGCTTGTGGCATTCAAGGGCACCCTGTGCCATGGAGCTTGCTCTGGGCTCACACTGGGATTAGGAACCAGAGAAGCACAGGAGCCCAGGCAGGGGTAGGCTGGAGGAGGGGTCTGGAGAGCTCTGGTGCAGCCTCCTGCTCCATGCAGGGCAGCTGCACAGCTGCAGCAGGTTGCCTGGGGCCTGCTCCACTCAATGTTTAGAGCTCTCTGAAGGTGGAGACACCAACTGCCAGGGGCAGCTGCTGCAGCCCTGCCCTGCTCCTGGGCTGAGGAATGTTTTCCTCACATCCACGTGGAATTTCCCTCTTCCTATTTTGTGTCCCTTGCCTCTGGCCCTTTCCATTCCCTCTGACCAGAGCCTGGTTCCATCTTCTCTCAACTGTCCCTCCCCATCAGCAGAAGGCAACAATTTGGTACCTCCTTTTGGTCTGCAGGCTCCCCCAGCCTGGCTCCCCCAGCTGAGCATCGACTGTGTCAGCTCCCCTGCCCGTCCTGATTGTCCTTGCCACTTCTTTTGGTCTGAGGGTCCAAACGAGGGCTCCAGAGATGTCATCACCAGGGCCAGAGGGAAAGAACTAAGAGAGCTCTAACCCTGCTCTCTGCTCTCTGCTCTCTGCTCTCAGCCTCCTCTCTGCTCTCTGCCTGCTCTCTGCTCTCACTCTGCTCCCATCCTCCTCCCTACTCTCTGCTCTCACTCTGCTCTCTGCTCTCACTCTGCTCTCATTCTGCTCTCTGCTCTCTGTTGCTGCAGGCTTGTACAAACTAAATCTTCATCAGTGCAGGGGCAGAGTGGGAAGGACAGGTCCATGCCACGGAATGGTACAGATCATAGAATGGGTTGGCTTGGAAATGACCCTAAAGTGCCACCCCCCTGCCATGCCCAGGGACACCTCCCACCAGCACAGGTGGCTCAAGGCCTCATCCAGCCTGGCCTGGAATACCTTTAGGGAGGGGACAGCCACAGCCTCCCTGGGCAACCTGTGCCAGTCTCTCATCAGCCTCTCTCAACAACTCCTTCCTCATCTCCACTCTCATTCTCCCCTATTCCAGCTCAAAGCCATTGTCCCTCCTCCTGGCACTCCCAGCCCTTGTCACAGGTCCCTCCCCAGCTCTCCTGGAGCCCTTCAGGCACTGGAAGGTTGCTCTAAGGTGTCCCTGCAGCCTTCTCTTCTCCAGGCTGAACAGCCCCAACTCTCCCAGCCTGTCCCCACAGCAGAGGTTCTGCAGCCTCTGATCATCTTGGTGGCCTCCTCTGGACCCTCTCCAGCAGCTCCAGGTACTTTTTGTGCTGGGGACACCAGAACTGGGCTCAATACTCCAAGTGGCTGCAACCACAGTCTCAGAAAGTCCAGAAGCTGCTGCTGGAGGAGCAGAACAGAAGAGGTTCCTGTCTACAGAGCCCAATCCCCCCCAGGCCTCCACCTTTGCAGGCTGCAGCTCATGGCTGCTGAAGAGAGGTCAAACATCTGCCCACAGCCTGAGGGGCTGCAGCTGCAGGACACATCCAGGTCCTGTCACATTGCTCACTCAGGAGCTGCAAATGGACCTCCCCTTGAGTTCTTTGTTCTTTAGCCTCATTTTCTTGACTGTTTGAAAGGACCCTGGGACCTTGCAGCCTGCCCCAAGAGCTTGGCTGCAGCACGCAGCAGAGCCCTGCGGCACACGGAGGGAGCTTTGTGCTGTGCTCTCATTGCCCAGGGAGCAGCATTATGGTTTCTTAGGTGGCTTCAGTCCCAACAGGCAGGCACTGAGCTCTGAAGACACCTCAGTGGCTCTGCATTTATATCACCCTGAGAGTCACAGAGGCACAGAGGCACAGGATGGGCTGGGCTGGAAGGGAGCTCCAGAGCTCAGCCGGTCCAGTGCCCTGCACTCAGCAGGGACATCCTCCACCAGAGCAGGCTGCCCACAGCCCTGGCCAGCCTCACCTTCAATATCTCCAGGGATACCTCAATCACCTCCTTGGTCAACCTGCTGCAGTGTTCCAGCAGCCTCCTGGTGCAGAACTTGGATGTTCCTAACATCCAAGTCCAGGACCCCAATCCCTTCCCTTCTCAGAACCATCTGACTCCACAAGGCAGCCACAGGAAAATGCTGCAGCTTGCAGTAAAACGCCCAGAGATGGCCACTGTGCCCAGGATGGCTTTGTGCTGCCCAGGGCAGAGGCACCAGCCCCATGAGACATCACAGAGCCACAGAGTCAGAGAGTGTGAGGGGCTGGAAGGGAGCTCCAGAGCTCATCCAGCCCAAGCCCTGCCAGAGCAGGAGCACCCAGAGCAGATCCCACAGCAACACATCCAGGTGGGGGTTGAATATCTGCAGAGAGGGAGACTCCACAGCCCCCCTGGGCAGCCTGTGCCAGGCTCTGGCAGCCTCACAGGGAAAAATTCCTCCTCATGTCTCCATGGAGCTTCCTCTGCCTCAGCCTGCACCACTGCCCCTTGTGCTGGCACTGGCATCCCCCAGCAGAGCCTGGCTCAGCCTCTGCCACTCACCTGCACATCTTTATCACCACTGCTGAGGTCACCTCTCAGGTTCCTCTTCTCCCAGCTCCCAGCCCCAGCTCCCTCAGGCTCTCCTCCTGACAGAGCTGTTCCATTCCCTTCATCCTCTGTGGCTCTGTGCTGGACTCTCTCCAGCAGTTCTGTGTCCCTCTTGAACTGGGGGCCCAGAAGTGGACACAGGACTCCAGGATCATGGAATGTTTTGAGTTGAAAGGGACCCTTGAAGGTCATCTTGTCCAGCCTCCTGCAGGGACAACTCCAACTTGATCAGATTGCTCAGGGCCACATCAAGTCTGACCTTGAATGTCTCCAGGGATGGGACCTCCACCACATCCCTGGGCAACCTGTTCCACTGCTCCACCACCCTTACTGTGCAGAGCTCTCTCCTGGTGTGCAGCCTAACTCTGACAGACCACAACAGAAAGCTGAAGGTGGTTCCTGCTCCCTGGGGGACTGGACAGGTCCCTGCTAATGGATGTCCATGGTTTGATGTCCATGGTTTGGTGTCCATGGTGATGTTGAGTCTGTGGTTGGACTTGATGACCTTCATGGTCTTTTCCAACCAAAACAATTCTGTGATGAACCTCTGCAGCTCTGCATGGAAGGGTGAGGAAGAGGAGGGCAGGCTGAGAGCAGCACAGGGGTGATCCTCTGGGCAGCCCAGGGCCATCCCAGCTGCCCAAGAGCAGAGCCCAGAGGTCAGAGCCGTGGATGTAAGTTGGGGAGCAGAGCCCCAGCCCCGAGCTGCTGTGCCAAAGAGCTCAGCTGGGGGCTGCAGAGGCTCTGCTGCCAGGCGCCAGCACAAACCACAGGAAAGGCAGGCTGGGCACGGCTGCAGCACTCCCAGCTCGGCAATTAATGCTTGCAAGCCGCTGAATTACAGGCTGGAGACGCTGGGAGCCCAAATGGCAGCTGAGGAGTGCTGCTGATTGGCTTCCCGGAGGCCATGGAGACACAGACACTTTATTCTTAGAGACAGGGCCCCGGGGGGAGCCCACACCGGAGCCTCCCTGCAGCTCCACTCTGCTCTGCCCTGGCAGAGCTGCCACCCCTCACCTGCCCCCTCCCTCAGCTGGGCACTGAGGCAAGGCTGCAGGGAAAGGTAGCACCAGCCCTGCCCCCCCCCAGGCTGTGCAGCGTCCCAGTGAGGTCCATCTCCTCCTGCCATGCCACACAGCTCCTCACAGCAGTGCCCCAGCGAGGGCCCTGGCAGCTGGGCAGGGCTCAGGGGAAGCTCCTGGGGCAGTTGGGAAGTGCAGGTGGGGCAGGTGAGGTGGCACAGTTGGGCTTCCTTCTGGCAGATCAGTGCTGCAGAGGAATAAGCACAGCTCCAGGGGGGTTTCTGGATGCCCCCCGGTGCCGGTGCCATGTGGGCACTTGCGGTGCCTCTGCTCCCAGAGGTGACCCAGGGCAGGGGCAGGCCTGCAGCCAGTGCTGGATGCTGCTCACCTCGGCAACCAACTGCTGCAAGCATCTGGATCACAGAGTCAGAGAGTGTCAGGGGCTGGAAGTGAGCTCCAGAGCTCATCCAGCCCAAGCCCTGCCAGAGCAGGAGCACCCAGAGCAGATCCCACAGCAACACATCCAGGTGGGGGTTGAATATCTGCAGAGAAGGAGACTCCACAGCCCCCCTGGGCAGCCTGTGCCAGGCTCTGGCAGCCTCACAGGGAAAAATTCCTCCTCATGTTTCCATGGAGCTTCCTCTGCCTCAGCCTGCACCACTGCCCCTTGTGCTGGCACTGGCATCCCCCAGCAGAGCCTGGCTCAGCCTCTGCCACTCACCTGCACATCTTTATCACCACTGCTGAGGTCACCTCTCAGCTCCTCCTCTCCCAGCCCAGCTCCTTCAGGCTCTCCTGAGCCCTGACCTTCACCCTGCCAGGACAGAGGCCATGTGCTGCTGTCAGGGAATCATGCAGTTGTTTGGGTTGAAAAAGTCCTTCATGATCAACCTTCAGCCCAGCCTCACCATGGCCACCAAACCATGCCCCACGTGCCAGGGCCACACATTTCCTGAACACCTCCAGGCATGAGCACTCCACCACCTCCCTGGGCAGCCTCTGCCAGTCCCTGACCACTCTTGCAGCAAATATTTTTCTCCTCCTCTCCAACCTAACCCTCCCCTGGCACAACTTCAGGACATTTCCTCTCCTTCTGTCACCTGAGACTGGGCAGCAGAGCCCAACCCCCAACTCCCTGTAGCCTCCTCTCCGGCAGCTGTAGACAGCAATGAGGTCTCCCTTCAGCCTCCTCTTCCCCAGGCTNCAGAGGCGCTGCTGGGCAGCACATTCCCATCTCTTCTAGCAGCAACAGGTCCCCAAACAGCAGGTTGGTGTTTGGGAGGAACAGGAGTGATTGAAAGCAGGAGCGCTGCCGCCGCAGGCACTCGGGCTCTGCCCCGGGCCGGGCTGACTCTCTTATCCTCCCCTCCCCTCTCCTCCTCTCCCTTCCCCTCCTCTTCCCTCCCCTCTCCCTGCTGCCCTTCCCCTTCCCAGTTATTTCCATGCCTGTGCTCTCTGCAGCCCCAGCCAGGCCCGAGCTGTCTCCTCCTGCCTGGAGCAGCCAAGGGCAATCAGCTGGAAAATCACTCCCCAGATCCAGCACCACTGCTTCAAGGTCAAGGCAGCCGTGGCCAGGGCCGGGCTGTGACTCTGGGGTGCCTGCATCCTCCTGGGCAGCCTGCCTGTGGCTCTGGGGTGCCTGCATCCCCCCGGGCAGCCTGCCTGTGGCTCTGGGGTGCCTGCATCCCCTCGGGCAGCCTGCCTGTGGCTCTGGGGGGCCTGCATCCCCCCGGGCAGCCTGCCTGTGGCTCTGGGGTGCCTGCATCCCCCTGGGCAGCTTGCCTGAGGCTCTGGGGTGCCTGCATCCCTCTGGGCAGCCTGCCTGTGGCTCTGGGGTGCCTGCATTCCCCTGGGCAGCCTGCCTGTGGCTCTGGGGTGCCTGCATCCCCCGGGGCAGCAGGGATGTCTCAGCTGCTGGGCACACGCAGGATGAGCTGGTTCAAAAGCTGGGGCAGAGCAGAACCCCCCGGGGAGGAACTGGAGAGCTCAGTGCGGCCCTGTGGGCTCCTGCAGGGGCCGGGAGCCAGAGCTGAGCTCTTGCAAAGGAAGTGAGCAGGGAAGGGTTTGTCCAGCAGTCAGATGCCGACTGGCAGCTGAGAGCATCCCTGCCTGGGCTCTGCTTTTCTCGCTGCTGGGCAGGCTGACTTCTGAGGCTGCCATCAGCTTCCCAGGCAAGGAGGCTGTTTGTGCCCCCCCCAGCCAGGAGGTCAATCTCTGTCCCTTGTGCTCCTCAGTCCTGCTCAGGCACCGTTGGGAGGCACAGGCTCAGCTCCTGTTCCCCTTGCCCAGCTCTGCCTGGCACTGCCACTCTTGCCTGGCTGCAGCTTAACGTTTCCACTCTTGCAGCTGCCACTGAAATCCAGCAGTGGGGTGGGGGCTTGCAGGGTTGCTTCCTGGCAAGCCTTCACCTGAGGCTGCCACTCTTGCCAGCGGTGCCCAGCAAGGGCAAGGGGCAATGGGCAAAAGGTGGCAGCCAGGAGGTGCCACATGAACAGGAGGAGAAACTTCTTCTTTGGCGTGAGGCTGCTGGAGGCCTGGAACAGGCTGCCCAGAGAGATTGTGGAGTCTCCTTCTCTGCAGGGCTTCCAACCCCCCCTGGGCACTGTGATCCCAGGCAGGCTGCTGTGGGTGCCCTGCTCTAGCTGGGGGCTGTCCTGGTCCCTTCCCATCCTCACCATGCTGGATTCTGGGGTTCTGTGGGGCTGCTTTCCAGACAGAGACCTCAAAGCTTCCTGCAACTGAATCCAGTTGAGTCTGAGGGTGGGGGCAGGAGTGGACTGGGGGTACTCAGCTGCCTGCACCCAGCCATGCCAGTCCCCAGCACTGCCCTAAGCCTGGACACCTTGGCCAGGGCTGTGCCAGGTGTGGTGACAAATGGTGAGGCTGGAGGAACTACTGCCAGGATGAGGAGCTCTGGGCTTGATCTAGCTGGGACAGAGAGGCTCAGCCCCTGGTGCTGCCAGTGGTGCCAGGGTTCTGCTCTGCTCTTCACAGCCCTCTGCCTGCCTAGCTCCTGCCTGGGCAGGTCAAAGACCTCTACAAGGACATTCACAGCACTGCAGGGGCTGCTGTAGCAGGCACTAATGGAAGGTGGACCCCGAGGGTGCTGAGCAGCACAAATCCTGCACATGTCTGTGACAGCAGCAGAGGGGCAGGGGAGCAGCATCCTGCAAAGCCACAGCTTGGGATCACAGAACCCCAAACTGCTTTGGGCTGCAAGAGACCTTTAAAGCTCATCCAGCCCAAACCCCTGCACTCAGCAGGGACCTCCCCAGCTACAGCAGGTCGCTCTCAGCCCCAGCCAGCCTGATCTGGAGTGGTTCCAGGGATGGGCATCTCCCTCCTCTCCAGACCAGGCTGTCCCCACGCTGAGTGTCAAACATTTCTCCCCTCTCCCTTGCAGGAGCAAGGCCCAGTGAGGGCCATGGCTAACACAATGTGCAGCCAGGAAGGCTCTTCCCTGCCCTCTGCAGAAGCCACTCAGCCCAGAAGGATTTCCTGGGGTGACTCTTGTCTAGGTGGCAGGTCCTGGAAGGAGCTCCCTCTCTGTGCCCTTGCTTGAATCCCTCCAGTAAAGCATCATAGAACAATGAGTTGAGTTGGAAGGGACCTGAAAGCTCATCCAGTGCCAACCTCCTGCCACAGGCAGGGACACCTCCCACCAGCACAGGCTGCTCAAGGCCTCATCCAGCCTGGCCTGGAACACCTCCAGGGAGGGGGCAGCCACAGCCCCCCTGGGCAACCTGTGCCAGGGTCTCACCACCCTCCCTCTCAACAATTCCTTCCTCATCTCCACTCTCACTCTCCCCTCTCCCAGCTCACAGCCATTGTCCCTCATCCTGCCACTCCCAGCTCAAAGTCCCTCCCCAGCACTCCTGGAGCCTATTCAGGCACTGGAATTCTGCTCTGAGGTCTCCCTGGAGCCTTCTCTTCTCCAGGCTGCACAGCCCCAACTCTCCCAGCCTGTCCCCACAGCAGAGCTTCTCCAGCTCTGACCATCTTTGTGCTCTCCTCTGGACCCTCTCCAGCAGCTCCAGGCCCTTCTGACATGCAGGCTCTGTCTGCAGTGCCCTAACAACAGAGAGGTTGTCCCCACCTTGTCCTGGGCACCTCCCTCACCACCCACCCCGTGCAGGTATCAGAAGCCTGTTTGTTACTCTGGGGAGCAGTCACCTCCAGAGCAGCATTCCCAGGCTGCCTCCAGGTAATGATTAGATTATCCTGGGATGACAAAGCTCCCTGGAAAAGTGACAGGGACAGATCATTGGCACTGGGTCAAAGCAAAAGGCAGCAGATTCAGCGAGGGGGGTGGAGGAGGCAGATCCCAGCCAGCAGCCATCAATCAGCCCTGGGGGGGAGTCGCTGCTGAGGAGCTGTAAGTCAGGCGGCTGAGGTCGGAGCGGTCCTCGGGATGGGCTGAAAGGAGCGCAGGAATCTGAGGCATGGGCAGGAGAGCTCTGCCGGGAGCGGCACAGCTGCTTCGTGGAGAGCAGTGCTGAGCTGCCCCTAAATCCTCCGGAGGGCTCTTCAGGTGCCTGTGCAGCTCCTGCCTGGGATTTATGGCAGCTGCTCAGACCCCCAGAATAAATAAAGATCCATCTATAACTTAGAGGGCCTTGGCAGGTGCTTTCCATGGCTCTGATCTCCTTTTTCATCCCCATTGTTGGCAGAGCCCTCCCCAGGGCTGGGGCTGCAGTCCTGCCCCTGCCCCCAGCAGGCACTGAGTCTGTCCTCCCCTCTGGGGTGTGAGCAGCGACAGAGACCTGCCCTGGGCTGGGGGCAGGGTGGCAGAGATGGGCTTGGGGACACAGTCCCCAGGTGTGCTGGGGGCATGGGCTGGGGGATGTGGGCTGGGGACAAGGGGTGGGGACATGGGCTGGGGACACGGGTGAGGGACATGGGCTGGGGGACATGGGCTGGGGAACATGGGTGGAGGATGTGGGATGGGAACAGGGGATGGGGACAAGGGCTGGGGAACATAGGATGGGGATGTGGGCTGGGGAGCATGGGCTGGGGGACATGGGCTGGGGACATAAGATGGGGGATGTGGGCTGGTGGGCATGAGCGGGGGAGGTGGACTGGGGACATGGGCTGGGGACATGGGCTGGGGACATGGGCTGGGGAGGTGAGCTGGGGAAGGTGTGCTGGAGCTAGTGGGCTGGGGGCTATAAGCTGGGAGAGGTGGTCTGGGTGCCCGTGCCAAGAGCCAGGGCAGCTCCCAGCATGCTGCCCCAGGTGCCCAGGGTTTAGCCCAGGCAGCTGGCAGCTGGCTGTGGCCGTGGGGGGGAGTGGGCACCTGCCCTGGCACCTGCCCTGCTGTGTTTCACAGCTGCTTGCTCAGCGGTGCCAGAGCAGCCCAGGCCACCCTGGCACAGCCCAAAGGCTGCTTGGGAAAAGGAGCAGGTGAGGACTGGTGCTGCTGGGGGCTGCTCCTCAGCTGGGGGCACAGCATCTGGGAGGAGAGAGTCTGATTTTAAGCGGCTCCAGCAGGACCCGAAGCCTCCAGGCTGGATGTTCCCTGACTCCAGTGCAGATGTTTTCCAAAGCTGCAGCACATCTGGCCAGAACCACAGCCCTGCAGCTTTGGCTGCTGCAGCCTCCCTTAGGAGTTCTGAGCTTCCTTAGCCCTCCCTGCCCTGCCTGCTGGAAGCTGAAGTGTTAGCCCCGAGGCCACTGACCAAGCTGCAAGGCAGAGGGCAAAGAGGTGTCCCCTGCCAGGGGAAATGCCAAGAGTGCTGCTCCCCTGCCAGGGCTGAGGCATTGCAGCTGCCAAGCAGCCCCAGCCCAAACTTCTCCTGTGTCCCTGGCACAGCAGAAAACAAACTGAGCTCTGCTAAAGCAGCTGAGGGAAGCTGCAGGGGGAGGAAAGGAAGACAATGCCCTGGAGGTTTTGCAGGCCAGGCTGGATGTGGCTCTGGGCCACCTGCTCTAGTGCAAGGTGTCCCTGCCCGTGGCAGGGGGGATGCAACTGGATGGTCTCTGGGGCCTCTCCCACCCCTGACAGCTCCATGACTCTGTGCTCTGCCTTCCCACCTGGACACAGCCTCTACAGCCATGGAACTGTTTGGCTTGGCAAAGCCCTCTGAGATCCCCCAGCCCAGCACCAGCCACCAACCCGACCCCACCATGGCCACCAAACCCTGGCCCCAGCTGCCATGGCCACAGGTCTCTTGCACACCTCCAGCACCTCCCTGGGCAGCCTCTGCCAGTCCCTGACCACTCGTTGCAGCAAAGACCTTTTGGCTCATCCCCAACCTAACCCTGCCCTGGTGCAGCTTGCCTAAGCTCTTGGCATCTCTTTCTCTCCTGCTCCCTTCTGCTTGGTCTCTGCTGACCGTGAGGGACACTCTGCAGGGAGGATGCTTTGGATTGGAAGGGACCTTAGAGAGCATCCAGTGCCATGGGCAGGGACACTTCCCAGTAGGACAGCTCACTCAAGGCCTCATCCAGCCTGCTCCTGAACACCTCCAGGGAGGCTGTGGAGCAGAGAAGCACAGGATGGGATCAAAGATCCA
This sequence comes from Tricholaema leucomelas, assembly GCA_013400475.1. Lineage (NCBI taxonomy): Eukaryota > Metazoa > Chordata > Aves > Piciformes > Lybiidae > Tricholaema lacrymosa > Tricholaema leucomelas. The sequence continues at coordinate 13,711 of WAAF01011192.1, read as the reverse complement.
CAACCTCCCTGGGCAACCTGTGCCAGTCTCTCAGCACCCTCAACCTGTGCCAGTCCCTCCCCACCCTCACTCACTCCTGCCCCAGCATGATCCTGGTGTGGGATCCTGTCCTGATGCAGGGAAGGGACATCCACAACATCAAGGGCAAGCCTGGCCCTGATGCTCCCCAGTGCCACAAGCCCTGGCAGCAGCAGCAGCACCCAGAGCCCAGAGCTGTGCTGGAGGCAGTGAGGAGGGAGCTACCTGCAGGGCTACATCCTGCTGGATGTGCTCCTGCAGGAGTGCTGGGGCTGGAGGATGGAGCAGGAGGACCCCTCCGGGAAGCCCTTCCCAGGGGCACTGCCGGGAGGCTCTGCAGAGGGCAGGGAGTGGAGCACATTCAGCAGGTGGCTCTGGCTGCTTCCCCCTCCCTCTGCCCTCAGCAGTGACCCCTCCAGCTGTGTGGGTTCTTCCCTCCTCCCTTCTCCCATAAAGCACTTCTAGTCCAGGGGCAGTTGTTCCTTTCAATGCCTCAGGAGAACTCACAGCACTCGGTGGGAAATGAGCAGCAGTTTGCTTCTTAGAAAGCAGCCTCAGCCTAGCAAGGCAGGAAGAGCCTTCTGGAGGGATGCAGGGGGAAAGGAAGGCAGTAAGGCAGCGAGCAAGGGAGCAGGGAAGGGAGCAGGGAAGGTTGATTTTCAAATGTCCACAGCAGTTGCCTCACCTGAACCAGTGTGGCCCTGGGCATTGGCATTGCCAAGGCTTGTACCAGGGAGCAAGTGACCAAAATGGGCTCCTCCATCCCCACTGCCAACTACTAAAGGTGTGGCCTGCTCAGAGCAGAGGAGTGCAACAGGGAAAGCTCTCCTGTGGCCTGCACACTGCTACAGACTGCTTCAGCACAGAGGGGTGGGGATGGATGGAGCAGGAGATGCTGAGCCCGTGTGTGCAGGACAGAGGAGGAGGAGGAGGAGGAGGAACATGCAGCCCTCCTGGAGGAGGAGGAGCTGCCCTCCTGGAGCTGGTCTCAGCTTTCCTGCTGCCTCTCCGGGGGTGAGGCTTTGGTCAGGAGAGTTTGTTCCAGCACAAGGCCTTGACATTGGCCATTTCTTGTCCCACTCAGCCCTCTCACCCAAGCAGGACTTGCCCAGCTCTGCCCCAGCCCCCAGGGACTGTCCATCAGACAACTCAGTTGCTCTAAGGTAATCCTCAGACTCCAGCCCCTGGCCCCAGGGCTCCAGGACGCTGAGCCCCAGCAGCTGCTCAGCCAGGGCAGGCTGATGGCTTGGGAGCTGCAGGTGTGCAGCCCTCTTGTGCTGCTGGGAAGAAGTGGCCCTGATGCATTTTCTTCACCCGTGGTGTTCCTCAGCTTCATCTCACTCCAACCCTCCTGCCAGAGTAGCTCAGGAGCCTCTGACATCAATTCCCAGGCCAGGGAAGACTCTCCTTGGAGTGAAATCCCAGCAGCTGGGAAGCTTCCTCTGCATGTTCAGGAGTTTGTTTGTTTCTGCTGCTTTTATCTGGGAGCTGATCTATTTCCTCGCCTTTTGTCGGTCCCCCCACAGTGTCATTGGAAGCTGCAGCTCGCTGTGGGCTCAGCAATTAGTGGCAGCACAGCAAAATATAAGGCAAACCCCAAGCATTGCTAATGAGCTGCCACATTAAACAATGAGTCACACTTCCAGAAGGAGCCCAAATCGAGTTATAACCCTAAATAAACAAGCTGTGAGAAACAGTTTACAAAACACCAATGTGTTACTTGGTTAACTGCTGCCGAGGAGCTGGGAGCTGAACCCTGAGATGTACTTAAACAGCCCAGACAAAGGCTCAGGCTGAGGCTCGCCAGAGCCCTGCGGCGCAGCCTGCAGCCCGCGGGGGGATGCTGCCCGGGGGGACCTGGTGGGTGGGAGGGTGCCCAGGAGCCAGCGATGTGCCCTGGAGGCCAGGAGGGGCAATGCCAGTCTGGGATGCAGTAGAAGGGCTCTGGTGAGCAGGTTGAGAGAGGTTCTCCTGCCCCTCTGCTCTGCCCTGCTGAGGCTGCATCTGGAGTCCTGTGTCCAGTTCTGGGCCCCCAGTTCAAGAGGGACACAGAACTGCTGGAGGGAGTCCAGCACAGAGCCACAGAGGATGAAGGGAATGGAACAGCTCTGTTAGGAGGAGAGCCTGAGGGAGCTGGGGCTGGGAGAGGAGGCTGAGAGGTGACCTCAGCAGTGGTGATAAAGATGTGCAGGTGAGTGGCAGAGGCTGAGCCAGGCTCTGCTGGGGGATGCCAGTGCCAGCACAAGGGGCAGTGGTGCAGGCTGAGGCAGAGGAAGCTCCATGGAAACATGAGGAGGAATTTTCCCCTGTGAGGCTGCCAGAGCCTGGCACAGGCTGCCCAGGGGGGCTGTGGAGTCTCCCTCTCTGCAGATATTCAACCCCCACCTGGATGTGTTGCTGTGGGATCTGCTCTGGGTGCTCCTGCTCTGGCAGGGCTTGGACTGGCTGAGCTCTGGAGCTCCCTTCCAGCCCCTCACACTCTCTGACTCTGATGCAGCTGTGGGCATGTGATGGTTTGGGGGTTCCCTGCCCCCCACTGTTATGAAATCCCCCAGACTAGGCTCAGGTGAGCTGGAGACTGAACAGAGCTTTGGGTTCACTGCTCAGCACTAGGCATGAGCAGGTAGCTACAGCCTACACAGCTGGAGACAGCAAGGGGCAAGTCAAAAGTAACACAGCACTTTGATCAACTGCTGTCCTGGGGGAGCCTGGGGATGGAGCAGGCTGTGAGGGGATGGTGGTAGCCCAGAGGTGGATTCATCCCCCAGAGGGGATGCTGCAGAGGGTTGATGCTTCCCTGCTCTCCAACCTGCCCCAAGGACAGCAACTGGGAGCCTCCAGCCTGTGGGTGCCACCAGGGGAGGAGAAGGGTGTCAGGGCTGTGCTGCCTCCCCTCTCAGCAGCAGTGGTGGCTGCCAGCCCCCTGCAGCACCTCCTTGCAGCAGCCTCCTGCTCTGAGACAGCCTGGGCAGGAACTGGGAGGGTGTCCACACCAGCACAGCCCCCATGCCCCCATCCCTCCTCTCTGTGCTGGCTCTGCCAATGCCACCAGAGCCAGCTTTGGTGCTCCCTGCCCCAGCTGGCTCCAGTGTGCCCTCACAGGCACAGCCAGGCTGGCACAGCCCCTCGGGAGCACCAAGCCCAACCTAGAATCCTACTCACAAGATTCACCTGAAACATAGCCCCAAGCACCACATCCAAACCACCCTGAAGCACCCACCCTGAGGTGGGTGACTCAACCTCCCTCCAGGGAGCTTAGCAATGTGGGCACAGCTCTGGCACCTTTCCCACACCCTTCTGGGCACTGCTCCTCCCATCCCTCTTGCCAGGCTCTCCTGCCACTGGCACCTGCTGCACTGACCAGAGAGTCACAGTCCTCCAGCCAGGAGAGGCAGAAGTAGAGGGAGATGCTGCTGGGCTGGCAGGGCAGAGAGGTTTGAGAAGGACCTTAGCACTAAAAGAAATGCCAGCAGTGGCAGAGGGCACAGCTGCCTGCTGGGCCCCAGACTGCTCCTACCCTGGCAGCTCTGCAGCTCTGCTCCCTGGGTTGGGAAGGCAGCAGCTGCACCCTGCAAGGCCACGCAGAGCTCCTCAGCCCCTTTTGCCCAGGGACAGCAGCAGCCAGCACCTACCTCGAGACAGACATTTCCCAGTCGCCCTGAAAACAACAGCAGTGGCAATACTCAGCCTGGCCTCACATGTGGAGGGTTGGAAAAGGACTGGGGGAGGATTTCTTCAGCCCTCCAGTGCCAGCTGTGACCAGAGAAATGAGATACATCACAGCAGGCAGCTCCAGAGCTCTACTCTGCCTGGCCCTTGTGGGCATCTGAGCACAGACAAGGTTCAACAGCTGCTGGAGAGAGACATCTGTGGTGAGTGCCTGAGGCTGGTGTCTGCCAGGCTGACCTGGCCAGGCTGGCTGGGTGGGCAGAGGCCAATGGGATGAGACTGAACAAGGCCAAGTGCAGGGTTCTACACTTTGGCCACAACAACCCCAAGCAGCTACAGGCTGGGGCCAGAGTGGCTGAGAGCAGCCAGGCAGAGAGGGAGCTGGGGGTGCTGGAGAGGAGGCAGCAGTGCCCAGGTGGGCAGCAGAGCCAATGGCATCCTGGGCTGGCTCAGGAGCAGTGTGGGCAGCAGGACAAGGGAGGTTCTTCTGCCCCTGTGCTCAGCACTGCTCAGGACACAGCTTGAGTGCTGTGTCCAGTTCTGAGCTCCTCCATTGCAGAGAGATGTTGAGGTGCTGGAAGGTGTTGAGAGAAGGGCAGCAAGGCTGGGGAGGGGCCTGGAGCACAGCCCTGTGAGGAGAGGCTGAGGGAGCTGGGGGNGAGGAGCTTGGAGCTCTCTTCCAACCTGCTTGATCCTGTGATTCTGTGACTCTATGACCTGCCCTTAAGGATGCCTGCCTCTTCCAGTTATCCATCATTCCTCCACTAGAGACCCTCAAGCAGGGCCTTGATACTGGGGTTGGTAGCTCCAGGCCCCTGAAAAGCTCTCTGGAGAATGTTCACACCACAGGGGTGCAGGGGAGGTCTGCAGACACAGAAGCAGCTTGGTTGCTGCTTTTCCTCAGCAGCTGAAGGTAGCTCAGGCTCATCTCATGAATGAGGATAAAATCACAGCCTCATAGGATGGGTTGGAAGGGAGCTCAAAGCTCAGCCAGCCCCAACCCCTGCCATGGGCAGGGACAGCTCCCACTAGAACAGGTCACTCAAGGCCTCATCCAGCCTGACCTTAAACACCTCCAGGGAGGAAGCATCCACAACCTCCCTGGGCAACCTGTGCCAGTGTCTCCCCACCCTCAACCTCTGCCAGTCTCTCCCCACCCTCACTGCAAACAACTTCTTCCTCACATCCAGTCTCCATCTCCCCTCTCACACTTCAACCCCATTCCTCCTCCTCCTCCTCCTCTCATTCCCAGACCTTCTCAATAGCCCCTCCCCAGCCCTCTGCAGCCCCCTGCAGATCCTGCAAGGCCAATCCAATGTCTCCTGGAAGCCTTCTCCTCTGCAGGCTGCACAGCCCCAACTCTGCCAGCCTGTGCCCACAGCAGAGCTTCTCCAGCCTCTGACCATCTTTGTGGCCTCCTCTGGACCCTCTCCCGCAGGTTCAGGTCTCGCTTGCGCTGGGGTCCCACAGCTCGCCCCAGCCCTGCAACTGAGCACCCCCAAAGCACAGCAGAGGAGCAGGATCCTCTCTCTCCATCTCTGCCCACACTGCTTTGGATGCAGCCCAGGCTGCCCTTGGCCTTCTGTGCTGCCAGTGCCCACTGCTGGCTCCTGCTCAGCTTCTCACCCCCAGCACCCTCAGCACCCCCAGGTCCTTCTCCCCAGGGCTGCTCTCATTCTCCTCCTCCCCAGCCTGGATCAGTACCGTGGTTGTTCCAGCCCAGCTGCAGGACCTTTGTGCTGGTTTGAGCCTGGCTGGGATGCTTTGGTGAGAGGCATCAGATGCTAGGCTGTGAAAAGCAGGCAGTGGTGCTGCTGCTGCACTCAGAGGCCTGCTGAGGTGGAGAAGAACAAGAACACAAACACAGATAACAGAGCTGCTCTCTGGCTCTGGCTGCCTCCCTTCTCTCCCTGACCTGCTGTCTGTGTCCCTGATCCCTCTGCTTCCTACCCTCCCTGGCTGACCCTCCCAGCTCACCTTGCACGGAAGGCAGAGGCTGGGGTAAGGCAGAGGGGTGGGGAGGAGGTGGCAGAGTGGTTGGGAGCCCCTCCTGGGGACTCTGGGAGGGCTGCTGTGTTCCTTTTGACTTGCCTCTTGCTGTGGATGCTGTAGCTGTCTGCTTGCCTCCTGGGAGAGGCTGTGGCTGGGCAGCTTCAGTCCACCTCCAGCTCTCCTGAGTTGAGTCTGGGGGATTTCATTAGAGGGGGGGCAGGTAGCACCCAAACCATCACAACCTTGCACTTGCTCTTGTTGAACCCCATAAGATGCACCTGGGCTCACCTCTCCAGCTTGTCCAGCTCCTTCTGGGTGCCCTCCTGCCCCTCTGGCATGCTGGCAGCACTGCTCAGCTCCGTGTCACATCTGCAGAGCAGCCTGAGGCGAGCAGCCCCAGCAAGCCTGCAAGGGAGAAGCTGCTGCTGCTCTTCGGCCACCTGAAGCCTCTCTCCACAAACAGGAGAACCCAAGGACGTGGCTGGAGACATCCCTGAAGACATTCAAGGTCAAACTGGATGAGGCCCTGGGCAACCTGCTCTAGTTGGATGTGTCCCTGCTGCCTGCAGGGCTTGGACAAGATGCCCTTTGGGGGTGCCTCCTACCCTGGTGCACTCAATGTGCATTAGAGCAGCTGGACTGTGTCAGACCCAAGCTCCACCCAAGCCCTAGGCCATCCCCAAACAGGTCAGCAGCAGCCCTCCAGAGCTGCCAGGCCAGCACTGAGCCATCCTTTCCCACAGGAGTTTTTCCTGGTCAGTGATTCAGGGACTCTCAGGGCTGGAATTAGCATTTGAGTCAGTCCAGCAGGTCCTGTGGCAGCCCTTGGTGGCCTCATGGCCCAGGGATTCATCCAGCCTGCATTCCAGGCATTGGCATTGCTGCTCCTCCTGCTGTGGGGTGCCCACGAGCTCCAGAGGCACAGAGAAGTGCTGCTGAGGCAGGCACTGGAATGCTGGATGTGGGTTTGGTCTCTGGATGATCTTCAAGAGCTTGTGGAAAGCTTGCAGGTGCTGAGAGAAGAGCCACAGCAATGGAACAAGGGCTGGAGAAACCTGGCAGAGGGATCCTTGGGAAGCACAATGCGAGTGGAGGGATCAGCACTCTGCAGACTGGGAGAGCATTAACTTGGCAGGGCTCTGCAGCCTGCACCCAGCTAGAGCCAGCCCTGTTGGGAAGCAGGAGGATGGCAGAGTCCTGGAATGGGTTGGGTTGGAAGGGGCCTTAAAGCTCTGGAAGCTTAGCAAAGGATCACCCACCCCTGGGGGTCAAAGTCACAGGATCCTGCCCGAGGCCATCCTGCTCCTGCCTGCTCTCCCAGGCAGCTGTTGGAAGCTCAAGGCAGCAACCTGGTGGGAGGCAGTGACCATCCTGGGGGGATTGAGAGAGTCACAGGGTGGGTTGGGTTGGAAGGGACCCCAAGGATCATCCAGCTCCAAAGCCCTGCCATGGGCAGGGACACCTCCCACCAGCACAGCTTGCTCAAGCCTCATCCAGCCTGGCCTTGAACACCTCCATGGAGGAGACCTCCACAGCCTCCCTGGGCAACCTGTGCCAGGGTCTCACCACCCTCACTCTCAAGAATCTCTTCCTCATCTCCACTCTCACTCTCCCCTCTCCCAGCTCACAGCCATTGTCCCTCATCCTGTCACTCCCAGCCCTCATCCAAAGTCCCTCCCCAGCTCTCCTGCAGCCCCTTCAGGCACTGGAAGGCTGCTCTGAGGTCTCCCTGGAGACTTCTCCCAGCCTGTCCCCACAGCAGAGCTTCTCCAGCCTCTGATCATCTCTGTGGCCTCTTCTGGCACCTCTCCAGCAGCTCCAGGTGCTTGTGCTGGGTTCCCAGAGCTGGAGGCAGTGCTGCAGGTGAGGTCTGAGCAGAGCAGAGGAGCAGAATCCCCTCCCTGTGCTGCTGGTCACACTTCTCCAGCAGAAAGAGGAGGCTTCACCTCTTGATGCTTCTGCAAAGACAATCAGCAGGATGCTCCCAGCTGCCACATTCCCTCATCTATAAACTCTGCATCCAGAGGTTCCAGCTGCAAGCTTTGGGCTCGAGCTCTAAGTCAGGGTAGGAAACTTCACCCAGGAGATGGGGACCAGGTCTTGTGTTCCCAGCCTGGGTTATTAAACACCACAGGGCTGGGCAGAAAGTTCTCAAAGGTAAGCCAGAAATGCCTCAGCCTGCCAAGAGAGCCTCAGCTCCCTGGCCAAGAGCATGCCCAGGGATGGCTCACACCAGCAGGAGCTGCAATCACCAGACCCAGACAGCCCAAAGCTTCCTTCTGTCTTCAAAGCCCATGAGTCACAGCCCTGCCCCATGCCAGCAGCACTTTCTTCCTCTCTGTCTCTTGCTGTCTGCACAGCATAGCAAGAGCCATTCTCTGTGCCTCTCTCTGTGCCATTCCCTGTGCCACTCTCTGTGCCAGTCTGTCCTTGTCCTCAGCAATTCAGGCCACAGAATGGCCAAGAGCCAAGGGCCAGAGACAGGCTGAGCCCAGCCCTCTGCTCCAGTGCCATGTGGGACACAAATCCAACCTCACCATGGGCATGCAAGCCCTGGGCTGGCCCTGGGCCCTCCTGCTCCCCATGGAGTGGGAGTGTCTCCTGTGGGTGAGGAGCAGAGGCCAGCCAGGAGGGGAGTCTGTCTCTGTGGGCACACAGAAAAGCCTCTCCTCTGTCCTTCCACCACTCCATTTCCACATCCTCCCTCTGCCCTGCTGAGGGGCAGGGGCACACTGCAGACAGGTGGGCAGGGCCCCAGCACACGTTGGCACCATGCACCTCCTGTACCTACACAAGGGCTGGGACTGCTGACAGAAGTGGCCTGGGGCAAGGCAAGGCTGGGAGCATGTCCAAAGCCCAGGAGATGGTTGAGGTGCAGACAGGTTGGCACATGCAGGCTCCTCACACTCTTCAGCTCCCTCTCTCCCATAGGATCATGGAATTGCTTCTGTTGGAATAAATCACCCAGGCCAGTCACCAACCTTCAACCCAGCCCCACCATGGCCACCAAACCATGCCCCAGGTGCCATGGCCACACCTTTCTGGAGCACTTCCAGGCACAGAGACTCCACCACCTCCCTGGGCAGCCTCTGCCAGTCCCTGACCCTGCAGTAAAGGCATTTTTCCTCCTCTCCAACCTAACCCTCCCCTGGCACAACTTCAGGACACTTCCTCTCCTCCTATCACCTGCTAAGTAGGAGCAGAGCCCAAGCCCCAGCTCACAGCAGCCTCCTGTCAAGGAGCTGTAGAGAGCAATGAGCTCTGCCCTCAGCCTCCTCCTCCCCAGTTCCCTCAGCTGCTCCTTCCCAGCCCTGTTCTCCAGACCTCCCACGGGAAGCTGCTCAGGCCATGCCCTTCAGGCCACTCTTTGCCCAGGCCAGCACACAGCAGGCAGCAGTGAGCTCCGTCCTCAGCCTCCTCTTCTCCAGACCCAGCCGTTGGGGTGGGGGTGTAAGGACAGCCTGGACCCCCCCACGCTGAACCATTCTCCATCCCCCAGCAAACAGCAGGAAGCTCTGAGTGCAGGCAGCCCTCCCTCTGCCCCTCACCTCCACACAGCCCCTGGGTCTTAAGTAGACGGTTAGAAACAGCTCTGGGTGAGACATCTCCTCAGGCCTCCACTGGGAAGCTCTGCTCCCCCCAGGTCCTGCTTTGCCAGCCCAGGCTGATTTACTCTGATCTGCTCTATTGATTTTACTGTGGGAACCGTGGTGGTACCTGGAGGGAGGCAGAGAGGCAGAGCTCTGACTTATGAGAGCGTTGTGGGGGAAGGCTGCAGCCCCCCAGCAGAGCTCTGCCTCCCCTGCATCTGCACCAGAATGATTTGCAGTGCTTTATGCACCCATCTGCTCCCTGCATGCTCTCCATAAATCTGCCCAGCTCTCTCTCACACACACATGTTTGCTTTCCATGTAGATTACTTATGATGAGAGTCTAATTAGACCCGGGGAAGCCTGCCTGCAGAGTGAGCCTGGGGAGAGCTTAATTAAAGTCAATGGAGAAAATTATAGGTGAAAAAAAAAATTAGGGCAGCAGAGGGAAAAGAAAAAAAGAAACCAAAACCAAGAAAGAAACCAAAGGGATAAAAAAAGGAGCAGGGAAGAGACAGCAGCAGGGTGGGAGCTTGGCTGACAGCATCCTGGAGCAGCCACCCCCAGCAGCAGGCAGCAAAGCCAGGACCCAGGGTGCTGCAGTGTGGAGAGACCATGGGATGGCTGTGGAGAGCTCATAGGGTGCCCAGTGGGGTGCCCATGGAGAGTTTGTGGGGTGCCCTTGGGGTGCCTGTGGAGAGAACATGGCAAGCCCATGGGATGCTCATAGAGAGCCCATGGGATGCCCATAGAGATCTCATGTGGTGTCTGTGGAGAGACCATAAGACACCCATGGAGAACTCATGGGATGCCTGTGAGTTGCCCCTGGGATGCCCACAGGGGTCTCATGTGGTGTCTGTAGTGTGCCCATGGGATGCCCACAGGGGTCTCATGTGGTGTCTGTAGGGTGCCCATGGGATGCCTGTGAGGTGCCCATGGGATGCCCACAGGGGTCTCATGTGGTGTCTGTAGGGTGCCCATGGGATGCCCACAGGGGTCTCATGTGGTGTCTGTAGGGTGCCCATGGGATGCCTATGAGGTGCCCATGGGATGCCCACAGGGGTCTCCTGTGGTGTCTGTGCAGATACCATATGGTGCTCATGGAGAACTCATGGGATGCCTGTGGGGTGCTCTTGGAGGCTCCATGGAGAGCTCATGGGGTGGCTCTGGGAAACCTGTGAGATGGCCTTGGAAACCTGTGGAGAGCCCATGGGGTGCCCATGAGGTGCCCATACGGTGCCCATGGGTCTGCCTGGCAAGGAAGTGTGTAGAGGACAAGGTGGGTGGATGCACACAGCCTTCTGCAGGGGGGCCAAGGCTGAGCCTGTCCTGCTGCCCTCTCCTCTGGCACACTCATGCAGAGGTGAATAAGCTGTGCTGGGAGAGTCCCCTGGCTCTGGATCTCCTCCCCACAGGTGCCCTGAGCCCTCCTGGTGTCCTGGGCAGGAGGGAGGTGCTCGGTGGCTGCCCCAGGTCCAGTTCCTCACTGTGCCCACCCCCAGGGCAGGTAAAATCTTCCCATTCCTCTCTGGGAGTTTGTCCCTCTGCAGATTGGTTCAGAGAGCACAGAACTGCCTCAGCTGGGAGAGACCCCAGAGCTCACCCAGCCCAACCTTCAACCAGCCCCACCATGGCCACTGAGCCACGGCCCCAGGTGCCAGGGCCACACCTTTCTGGAGCACCTCCAGGCATGGGCACTGCACCACCTCCCTGGGCAGCCTCTGCCAGTCCCTGACCACTCCTGCAGCAAAGACGTTTTTCCTTCTCTCCAACCTAACCCTTCCCTGGCACAACTTCAGGACATTTCCTCTCCTCCTATCACCTGATACGTGGGAAAAGAGCCCAACCCTCACCTCCCTGCAGCCTCCTCTCAGGCAGCTGTGGAGTGGTTGTGGCTCTGTGCTGCAGGAGGGGTCTGTGTGGGTCAGACTCACTCTGTGCCCAGCTGGGTATGGACACAGAGAGCATCCTCCAGAGAGGGGCAGGGTGGGATGGCTTTGGGAGTGGACAGAAGGCAGGACTGCTGTGCTGGTGAGAGGGAAAGCAGGAGGAGAGAGGTGGGCTGCAGGGAGAGCATGGGCTGGGTGGGTGCCTGCACAGCTGCAGCTCGGGTGGCTGCAGGAGCTCCTGGCAGGGTCACTGAGGGTGCTGCTGCTGTGGCCGAGCCGTGCAGCGAGGGCAGCTGTGCAGGGGCAGGTGTGCAGCTGGCAGAGAGGGAGCTCTGAGCTGCCCATATGGACAGCCCAAGGGGCTCTGCCAGCTCCTGGAGACGGTCAGCCCAGGGTCAGGCTCACCTGTGCCACTCACAGAAGCCTGGGGAAGGTGAAGACTCTTCAGGCACTGGCAGAGGCTGCCCAGGGAGGAGCTGCAGTCACTGTCCCTGGAGGTGTCCAAGGAGCCTGTGGCCATGGCTCTTGGGGCCAGGGTTCAGTGGCCATGGTGTTGGATCAGCAGCTGGATTTGAAGAGCTTAGAGGCTCTCCCAACCCAAACAGTTCTGTGATGCCACTCAGTGCCTGCCAAGCCCTGGCTGGAGCATGGTCAGGAGTGGCTGGGAGTGCAGCAGGGTGGGCTGAGGCACTGCTGCTGGCAGTACTGTGGAGCCCCAGACTGACATCTGTCCTCCACAGCATCATTCTGACAGTGCTGTCACTTCTCCCAGCCTTCTCCCATGTCCTTGGGATGACTTCCTGTCAGCCTTGGCAGGAGCTGTGACCGAAATGCTGGCAGCTGATGGGAGCCTGATTGCAGCCTCTGCGTAGTGCTGGCCACAGGTTGGGAGCTGTCTGCTTCCCATGCCCCCTGTTACGTGCCCCATGCACTGGGGAGTGGCAAACCCCCCAGCCAAGGGGGGTGCTGTAGGGACAGGGGGTCCAGCTGCTGCTTCTCCCTCCCCTCCTCTGCGTTACAGACTCCGAGACCCTCTCGGTTTGGGCTGGAAAGGCCTTTCCTGGAGAGCAGGGGGCAGAGGTTCCGCTCACAACCCCCAGCTGTGGCTTCCAGCACAGGCAGCTTAACCTTCTCCTGCCCAGCTCACAGCTGGAGCCTCTTGGGGCAAGACTTTGCTCAAAGCCACTGCACATCCCTGTGGAGACCCAGGGCTGCAGTCCAGAGCAGCACAGAGCCCACTGGGCTCGGGGCAGCTGCACCAGCAGGTTGGTGACAGCAGGACCCTGACGTGTGCCCAGCCAGCGTGGCAGGGAGGCTGCCTCTGTCCCTGGGAAGCCTGCTCACAGCCACAGAGCCTGGCAGAGGCTGCTCTTGCCTGGTGTCAGATGCAATAAGGGAGATGAGCTCCCCAGCAGGGCCAGCACACGCTGGGTGGGCTCCTGCTGGCTTTAGGCTCCCAGAATTTCCTCTTTTCTCTGAGCAGTGTCAGGCTGAATCAAACTAAATAGATGCTGATGGAGGCAAACTGCAGCTAAGTGGGCTGGCTGCCTGCTTGCCTTCTTCTCACTTCACATTCTGACTCGTCACAGGGAGAAACCCACCAGGGCAGGGCTCTGGCAGCCCTGGGCATGAACCCTCTCCCTTCCCTGAGCCTGCTTACAGCTCAGCAGAGGAGGCAAGGCCAGGCCCAGGAGGGGCAGCATCTGACACCTATGAAATGAAACCAGGGTCACCTTCTGCCTGGAAGCTTAGCAAAGGATCACCCACCCCTGGGGGTCAAAGTCACAGGGTCCTGCCCGTGGCCATCCTGCTCCTGCCTGCTCTCCCAGGGAGCTGTTGGAAGCTCAAGGCAGCAACCTGGTGGGAGGCAGTGACCATNCTCATCTCCACTCTCAGATCCCTCTCTCCCAGCTCATCCTGGCACTCTCAGCCCTTGCCAAAGTCCTTCCCCAGCTCTCCTGAAGCCCCTTCAGGCACTGGAAGGTTGCTCTAAGGTCTCCCTGGAGCCTTCTCTTCCCCAGGCTGAACAGCCTCAACCTTCCCATCCTGTCCCTACAGGGGAGGTTCTGCAGCCCTCTGACCATCTTCATGGCCTTCAGCAGCTCCAGGTCCTTCTTGTGCTGGGTTCCCCAGAGCTGGAGGCAGTGCTGCAGGTGAGGTCTGAGCAGATCAGAGGGGCAGAATCCCCTCCCTGTGCTGCTGCTCTCCCTGCTCTGGCTGCAGCCAGCACACAGCTGGCTCTGGGCTGCCAGTGACCAGTGCTGGCTCCTGGGCACTTTGGCACCAGCTGTCACCCCCAAAGTCTTTCTCAAGTCTGCTCTCGGGCCACTCCCAGCCTATATGATGCTGTGCTGACAGTCAAAAGATGGTGGGGACAAGTATCAGGTCTAAGCCACTGCAGAGAGCTCAGACCTGCTGACTTCACTGCATTCTGCAACGTTTGGTGCTGCACTCACAAAACCCCTGGGCCCAGCACCTTGTGGGCAGAGCAGGCTTGGCTCAGCTTCCAATCTGCCAGCTTCTGCCATCCAGAGGGAGCTGGGCAGGCTGCAG
>WAAF01011190.1:1975-22235 GCA_013400475.1 Tricholaema leucomelas | reverse complement strand
CCCCACTTCCAACCCAAGTGTGATTCTATGACAAACAAAGCTTTCTCCCACTTCCAACTCAAGTCCTCCAGATGAGGCTTTAGCACCCTGCTCCTACCTACATGGGCTGACTTTGAAGCTCTGCATTACACTAGATAATATCTGGATCAAAACAGAACGACAGGGGGGACATGCTGAAAGATGCTCCATCATCATCAGATTTCATGTAGAAAGTGTTGAATCTGCAGATAAGGGCAGCTGAAGCCACAATCACAGTGGCCTTGAGCATATCTCTGCCCTCTCCTGTGCCTCAGTTTCCCCCCGCCTTGAGTGATGAAGCTGGAAATCATAGTATCATAGAATCAACCAGGTTGGAAGAGACCTCCAAGATCATCCAGTCCAACCTAGCACCCAGACCTGTCCAAACAACGAACTTATGGCACTAAGTGCCTCATCCAGGCTATTCCTGAACACCTCCAGGGACGGTGACTCCAATCACTCTCTCTGCCAACAACTTCCTCCTAACATCCAGCCTAGACCTCTCCTGGCACAACTTGAGACTGTGTCTCCTTGCTCTGTATCCTGGCAGAAGAGACCAACCCCACCTGGCTACAGCCTCCTTTCAGGTAGTTGTAGACAGCAATGAGGTCCCACCTGAGCCTCTCCTTCTCCAGGCAGCACACCTACAACTCCCTCAGCCTCTCCTCACAGGGCTGTGCTCCAGACCCCTCACCACCTTCATTGCCCTTCTCTGGACACGTTCCAGCACCTCAACATCTCTCTTGAGTTGAGGAGCCCAGAACTGGACACAGCACTCAAGGTGTGGCCTGAGCAGTGCTGAGTACAGGGGCAGAATAACCTCCCTTGTCCTACTGGCCACACTGTTCCTGATCCAGGCCAGGATGCCATTGGCTCCCTTGGCCACCTGGGCACACTGCTGGCTCATCTTCAGCTACTATCTACCAGTACCTCCAGGTCCCTTTCTTCCAATGAGGACTAGAAAGAGTTCAAATATATGTGTAAATATATATATTTATAAAAAGTACATCTAAACAAAAAGCTGTGGTCAGGCCAGAGAGAGTCCAGAGGAGGGCCACAAAGATGATCCAAGGACTGAGAATTGCCATATGAGGAAAATCTGAGAGAATTTGGTCTATTCAGCCTGGAGGAAAGGCTTAGGGGGCATCTTCTCACCACGATCCAGTATTTAAAGGGTGGCTACAGAGAACTGGGAGACTCCCTTTCTACCAGGAGTCACATGGAGAAGATGAGGGATAATGGGTACAAATTACTCCTGGGGAGATTCCAGTCTGATCAAGAAGGAAATTATTCTCAACAAGGGAAATCAGCCACTGGAACAATCTCCCCAGGGAAGTAGCGGAGCTCCAAACATTGGATGCTTTTAAGGTTCTGCCAGACAGAGTACTTGACCATCTTGTCTAGACCCCACTTTTACCAACTAAGCTTGGAAGAGATGATCCCTGAGGTCCCTTCCAACCTGAGATTCTATGAAAGAAGGAATAAAAAACTCTCAGCAGTCAACTATGATCAAATTGAATGAAGCCCTTGGAGAAGAAAATAATATTAGTAATAAAACACCAAAAGGAAAGCTCAGTTCCAGGGTATTTTTAGGTGAAGTGTGGTAGAAAACATTCAGGAGGTTGAGTTTTCTGGCCTGGATGGTGCTTGTTTCTCAGCACCAGGGAAGGGCACATCTCACTCCGGGCACTGTGCTTTTGGGAAGAGGTTTAATTTGGAAACAGGTGTTTCCTGAGTGGGATATATGGGAGAGCACAGAATGAAAGTGATTTTGTGCTCCAGGAAAGAGAAACCTGGGGTGGAAAACATGAGAAGAGCTTTCAGTCTGAAAAAGGATGTTACAGTGCAACTCACATCTGTCCTCCACAGCAAGGAAGGTTTAAAGTAGATATGGAAAAAGCTGCCCACGTATTAAGGGAAGCTCAAGACCTCTTGGGAGGACAAGGAATCCCCAGGAGAAAACACAAGGGGAATTCAAAACTGCTTGTGTAGGTTTGAACTTGACTCCCAACCATGGCCTATCTCCATCCCCCTTTTATTTTACCTTAAAATGTGGTTATTTGGGGGGGGGGGAGGGGGAAGTGGGGTGCCCTGCAGAGCCATGCATGCCTGCGTGTGTGCACGCACGCACCAGGCAAACAGGGATCATGCCTTGCCAGCTGCTGGTTTTGAAATCCTCCCACGTCCCTCCATCAAAACCCTGTGGTCATCTGATTTAAAGCCTTTGGAGTAATTTTATGCCAAGATGAATTTCTCCATCGTTGAGGGTGTGTTAGGGAAGGGTTCAGCATGCCAGCCACCCTGCCGCCACCGGTTCCTGATGGCAAAAGGAACATCAGAGATGGTAGAATGTCGTCTGGAGGAGGTGTTGCTGTGTGATCTGAGCACTCAGGTGAAGTCCAAATCCATGCCAAGCTCTCTGCAGAGGAGTCAGACACTGCTCCACAGGTCAAGAACAATGTAGCCCAGCCAGTTCCACTCTTTTTACATTACTTAGAGTCTATCTACTACTCTTTATCTACTTAGAATCACAGAACAATTTTCCTTGGAAAAGACCTTTTAAGATCATGGAGTCCAACCATTACCTAGCTCTACCAAGTCGGGTGGTAAACCCTCAGCACCACATCTTAGTGTCTTTTAAACATCTCCAGGGATAAAGATTTAACCCCTTCCCAGCCTATTCCAGTGTTTGAGAACCTTTTCAGTGAAGAAGTTTCTTCTAATATCCAACCTCAACCTCCTCTGGTGCAACTTGAGGCTATTTCTTCTTGTCCTATCACTTGTTACTAGGGAGAAAAGACCAACACTAGACCTCAATACAACTTCCTTCCAGGTGGTTGTAGAGGATAAGGTGTCCGTGGCCACCAAGCCTGGTCTTCAGCCAGTGGTATGGCTAGAAAGCACCAGGGTAATGCCAATGCCTGCTCACCATGTCATAGGAGAGATATTCTCCATCCACACAAGAGTGAGGCAAGACACCAAGAGGAAGATTTTCCAGCATCCCAAGTTGCTTGTGAGTTGCTGGCCCTGGGAAGCCAGGTTACAGGCTTGTTTGCCCATTCCCAGGTTGGGAGATGAGGAGGTGCTCTCAGCAACAGCATCTTCATGTAGTTTCAATTCCCAGATTCAGGAAGTCTGAGAGGCTGTGACAGCCTCTCTCTTCCCACTGCCTGGTTTCTGTGGAATGATCAGGGAGCAGAGCAGGTCCCAGAACTCCCCACTGGACTTGGCAGCTCCTGCACAGCAAGCTGCACATCCTTTGCCAGCCTCCAACAACAATTGCAAGCTGGGTTGCTGTTTCATCTCCAGCTGGTGGATGGAAGGGTGTCCCACCTTCCAACCACAGCTTGTCGTTTTCTCCCCTGCACCAACACCGTGAGATGTGGTGGAGTTTGCTGCTTGCGTGGGCAAAGCTACATGAGCACCAAGGGGAACACAACCCCTAGGAATGGCAGCTCCTTAACCTCCTTAACATCTCCCCATGAACGGTGGTAAACACTAAAGTGTAATGTCAAAGAGGCAGCGGAGAGGTCATGCTCATCAAATGTTTTCTTGGAGCAGCAGGGAGCAGGAATGTGCTGGGATGGGTGTGATGGGGGGGGCAGACACCTGCTCCTTTGGCTCATTTACTCGTGTTTTGCTCGAGAGACTGGCGAAGCGAAAGGAGATGAAACAAACCCAAGAGCCAGAAAGAAAACACCCTGGCAAGAAACAGCGGCCAGGGGCCAAAGCAGGACAGGAGGGCGTTGCCAGCCTTCCAGGAAAGGTGTGCACTGAAAACCAGGCGATGGTTCGGCTCAGGCACGAGCCGGTGAGTCAGGAGAGCCGGGGCCAGCTCGGCTGCACGTTTCCTCCCTGCCCTTGGAGCGGACGCCCACACCGTCACCACCAGCACCGAGACAGGCCCCACAGGCAGCTGCGCCAGGCAGCACCACCCCGAGCGGCTCTCGACCTCCCACTTGCCTTCTCTTCATCGAATGCGTTGCTCATCTGCACTCATAAATCCTTCCCAGTGCTTTTGATGGGCACTTAGTGCCATGGTCTAGTTGACTGGATAGGGCTGGGTCCTAGGTTGGACTGGATGAGCTTGGAGGTCTCTTCCAACCTGGTTGATTCTATGATTCTGTTCTATAAAGTTTTCCAGTGTTGCCAGGAAAGCATGACACTGAGTAGTGACAGCAAACCCAGAGTGACAAAATGACCCTTTCAATCCCTTAAAAAGCTGCAGAAAGGCAAATCTCCACCCACAGCTCTACTCAGTCTGCACCAGTAGATCCATCCCTGGAGGTGTTCAAGGAAAGACTGGATCGGGCATTTAGTGCCATGGTCTAGTTGATTGGACAGGGCTGGGTGCTAAGTTGGACTGGATGAGCTTGGAGGTCTCTTCCAACCTGGCTGATTCTATGATTCTATCATTGCCTATCAGAGGGTGTTACAATCTGACCATCTGTAAGGGCTAAGCAGGGAAGGGGACACGCAGCAGAAACGATAATGCCAGGATGTGGCACTGTCCTGCCTCTTCCTGTCACACTCATGTGCAGAGGCACCTCTGCTCCTGCAAACAAGAGCCTCCTTCATCTGGGAAACGAGACCAGCAGACGTCACAACTTCTGCTAACAGAAAGCAAAAGGTTTAGTACAGAGCGGTATTGTTACAGCAGCAGTTATCTACCCACTCCTCCCACCATGCGGCTGGAAACTGCAGTGCTTGGTGGTAGAAATCACCTCCGCAGCATCATCCGCACCAGCCAATTTCTTCTGCCAGAACAACTCTTGTTATCTCCACTGTAGAACAATTTCTGCCACTTATGGATAAGAGCTGCTCATAGGAGATTGCTCTGATGGCCACCAGCAGAAAGGAGTCAAGAGAAGGAT
Source organism: Tricholaema leucomelas (assembly GCA_013400475.1). Taxonomy (NCBI): domain Eukaryota; kingdom Metazoa; phylum Chordata; class Aves; order Piciformes; family Lybiidae; genus Tricholaema lacrymosa; species Tricholaema leucomelas. Next base: position 17,343 of record WAAF01011190.1, on the reverse strand, counting down.
GATCAGAGGACTGGAGCACCTCTCCTATGAGGACAGACTGAGAGAGCTGGGGTCGAGAGAGGTGATTCTCCCCATCTACTCTGCTGCAATGAGACCCTACCTGGAGTACTGCATCCAGTTCCGGAGCACCTATTACAAGAGGGATGTGGAGATGCTGGAGCATGTCTAGAGAAGGGCCACGAGGATGCTCAGAGGGCTGCAGCAGCTCTGCTATGAGGACAGACTGAAAGAGTTGGGGCTGTTCGGTCTGCAGAAGAGAAGGCTCCCAGGTGACCTTCTTGTGGCCTTCCAGTATCTGAAGGAGGCCTACAAAAAACCTGGGGAGGGACTTTTTAGGCTCTCAGGGAGTGACAGGACTAGGGGGTATGGAGCAAAAGTGGAGGTGGGGAGATTCAGAGTGGACATGGGGAGGAAGTCCTTGAGCATGAGAGTGGTGAGAGCCTGGAGTGGGTTGCCCAGGGAGGTGGTTGAGGGCCCATCCCTGGAGGGGTTTAAGGCCAGGCTGGATGAGGCTCTGGTCAGCCTGACCTAGGGTAGGGTGTCTGTGGCCATGGCAGGGGGTTTGGAACTGGATGATCCTTGTGGTCCTTTCCAACCCTGCCTATGATTCTATGATTCTATGAAGGTGGATATCACCAGGGCTTAGTGCAGGTCTGCTAGGTGTCCTTCTCCACACAACATTGTGGGGACACTGTAAGCCTCCATGGAGACAAGCACCCCATGAGGTCTGGGATGTGGTGGATGAGGGACATCGAACACAACAGATCTACAGTGGGCTCAGTAGATGTGACACACAGGACCTATTTACTCACTCTCAGCCATACTGGTTTGAGATCTTGGAGATTCTGTAACAGCATCCCCAAAATCCTTCCACCCTGCTGTGTGCAAAGTGCAGAGCTGCTCTGCAGAAGCATCACTGTATGTCACATCTACCGATCTCACTGCAGAGACACTTGTGTTGGGTGTCTCTCAATCACCACATCCCAGCCACCATGGGTGCTTGTGCACTCCACAAGGTCCTTGTGGAGGTGTGTGTGATGTGGGCAGGATCCTGGGAAGATTAGGGCTGGTTTTGCAAATCTCACCCTGCCTGCTGCAGGGTGGGTGCTCAGCTCCTCCAGCCCCCTGGTAGCCCTTGAGGTATTCATCTCAGCTGCGTGCTGCCACTTTGAAGCTGTGTCACCTCTCCAATGGCAATGGAGAGGTTGGCTCTGGAGTCATTGTGTCTATTCATCATCACAGCAAAGGCCATCACATCACTCTTAGCCTGGGAGCTGATGTTTAAACCAAGTCATATGTACAGCAACCACAAGACACCACTTTGCTTTCCCACTGCCACCCTAGCAGATGGAAGACATAGCTCAAGGTTTGGCTTGCTCAAGAGCTCCCCAGTCTCTGTGCTTGTCCTTTTTTCAGTGTTCCTTTTTCTTCTCTTCCTCTGTAAGCTCCTTCAGATGCTTGACAGGATCCAACGGTCCATCATGCCCATGGTGCTCCTGATCTGTACCTTGCTGCAAGCTCCCCTCTTCTATTGTGCAAAGAACTATGTGCTCAGCACAATCACCTAGTTGTCCAAGCTCTGCCTCTGTATAGTATCACAGTCTCACAGTATCACCAAGGTTGGAAGAGACCTCACAGATCATCAAGTCCAACCCTTTACCACAGAGCTCAAGGCTAGACCATGGCACCAAGTGCCACGTCCAACCTTGCCTGTGTTGCACTGCTGTTGCACAGCCATGAGCAATGACCATGTCAGCAGAGCCCCTTTGCAGGTTCGTGGCATCCACTATCACATCTTCAAAGCACAAGCCACATTCCACATTCATCTAGGCCCTTCTCTGTCACCAGCATGATTCTTGATGGTCTCAGAGAAGACCATCAACAGACAAAAATCAACCACTCCAGGACTTGCCCTCTGATCAAGCAGGGCCCTGAGTTCACTTTCTTACCTGGTTGCATCCACTCATCACCACACAGGAACCTTTGCTCACACAAGCAGTAACATGCCTTGGTGAATGGTGATCCAAGCAGCACCCAGAAGGAAGAGCCTCCCATACAACAGCTCAAAACCAACTTCCATGTTTATCTGAACTTAGAAATCATATATTTGTGCCATCATGCACTTTTCTTTTACAGGTGGGAAGTACCTTACATCATGCATCTTGTCGTGTCCTTGCCAACTTGCTATTGGCTGTACCCATCTGCTGGGAAGCCTCTTGCTCCCACCACAGAATCATAGGGTCATAGGATGGTTTGGATTGGAAGGCACCTTTAAAGGTCAGTTAGTCCCATCCCCCTGCATTCAGCAGGGACACCTGCAATTAAATCAGGTTGCTCAGAGCCCCAAACAACTTGACCTGGAATATTGCCAGGGATGGGGCATTTATTATCTCTCTGGGCAACCTGGGCCAGTGCTTGACAACCCTTACCATAAAACAGTTCTTCCTTAGATCTAGTCTAAACCACCCCTCTTTGAGTTTGAAACCATTTCCCCTCGTCCTGTCACAGCAGGCTGTGATAAAAAGACTCTCCCTGTCTTTCTGATAGGCCCACTTCATGAACTGAAAGGGCACCAGAAGGTCTCCCTGGAGCCATCCCTTCTCCAGGCTGAACAATCACAACTCTTTCAGCCTGTCCTCAGAGCAGAGAGGTTCCAGCTCCCAGGTCACGTTTGTGGCCTCCTCTAGTCTTGCTCCAACAGATCCATGTCTTTCCTGTGCTGAGGACTCCAGAGCTGGACACAGTACAACATCACCCATTCAGTCTCTACTCACTGGCTTTTAGTCTTGCCTCCAGCTCCTTCCCAGCTAGCAACACCAGCAGGAATTTATTTGTCCTTTGACAAATGACAAATGTCCTGCTCTCTGGCAATATCCTGGCTGCTTATCACCTGCAGGCTCCCAGACTTCCTTGCACCAGCTGCAGTGATTAAATCATGTATCTCGGGCCAGGAAAAGGGCATTTTAGGTGAAAGCTCCCAGCACCTCTTGCCAGTAGAGCTGTGGCCATGGACGGGGCTTTGCCAAGGTAATGGCATAGATCAGGACTTTCTCCAGTGCTCACAGCTAATGTGGAGCTGTGAGGAAGTAACTACTGCCTTAAACTGATTCATTCTGAGCAGCTCTGCTGGAAATACCTTTCTTTAACATCTGAAACTGCCATATGCCTTGTGGTTGGCTAAATGGCAATGGCTGTACAGGCATGAAAGCTCAGACCCTGGGCTAATGCCACTGACTGCACTGCCCATAGAGAAAGCAGGTAGAATAGAATTCAGGCAATGAGGATTTAACACAGACTCGTCAAGGAGACCTGGGAAAGTGATGACAAAGTTGCAAGCAGTGAGAAGCCAAGACAGCAGGGGTGGAATTTGCATTTTACTCCCCAGGATATTCCATTTCCACATATAGAGGTGTGAGAAGACAGCTCAGGGCCTCCAAAACACTCATCCCAAAGTCTGTGCCTCAAGCTACCTGGGGTTTGTAGAGCAGCAGTTTATAGGCAGTCTCCTTTTTGCACCACATCTCTGGGTGACAGTGAGCAAGCCCTGGGGTGAGATGTTTCTCCCAGGAGGCTCCCAAAGGATAGGCTCAGTCTCCTTAGTCAGGTGGCTGCACTCCCAGTTTCCCTCTGGGAGGATTGGGCAGCCATCCTGACTCTAATCAGGCTGGGGCCATCACCTCCTGCAAGGATTTTTGATGCACCAGGGAAAATACCTTCATCTTGGGAGTGTTTAAGACCAGGCTAGATGAGGCTTTGAGCAACCTCTTCTAGTGGGATGAGTCCCTGCCCAACTCAAGCCATTGAATTGGTGCCTTCCAAGGCACTTCCAAGTTGGTGCCTTCCAACTCAAGCCATTCTATGATTCTGTGACATCCAACTCACCTGCAAACTCAGGATATGCACAGCTCACTCTGTGCAGCTTTTGAAGAGCAGCAAGAAGCCTGTGATTTCCAAAACGTACCAGCCAGACATGGCTGGGGACATGAAGTCCAATCAACCCAACAGGACAGGCTCAGACAGTGTCATGTCTATACAAACAGCACCCAGGCTCTTACAGAGGATCATAGAATGGTTTGGTTGGAAGGGACCTTTAAAAGCCACCTAGTCCAAACTACCTCCAGTCTACAGGAACATCTTTAGGTAGATCAGGTTGCTCAGAACCCCATCCAATCTCAACTTGCATGTGTCTACCACCTGGAGAAGAGAAGGCTGAGGGCAGACCTCATTGCTGTCTACAACTACGTGAAGGGAGGCTGTAGCCAGGTGGGGGTTGGTCTCTTCTCCCAGGCAACCAGCAACAGAACAAGGGGACACAGTCTCAAGTTGTGCCGGGGGAAGTATAGGCTGGATATTAGGAGGAAGTTCTTCACAGAGAGAGTGATTGGCATTGGAATGGGCTGCCCAGGGAGGGGGTGGAGTCACCATCCCTGGGGGTGTTCAGGAAAAGACTGGATGAGGCACTTAGTGCCATGGTCTAGTTGACTGGATAGGGCTGGGTGCTAGGTTGGACTGGATGATCTTGGAGGTCTCTTCCAACCTGATTGATTCTATTCTATTCTATTTTTTGGGCATCCTGTGCCAGGATTTCATGGAGTTACCATGGAGTCATGGAGTTACCTTTGGTCCAGTGAGCAAAGCTGGACTTTGTTGCTGAAATAAACTAAGAGCAGAGTAAGGAGAGAACAGCTGTGTTGTGGCAGACCAAAGGTCCTGGATTCTGCTCCTGTCCCTTACAGTGTCTAGCAATAACTGCTGAGGAACAGACTGTGAGGAGAACAGCAGAGAGTGACCCTTCCCATGGCAGAGTCTCTCCACCTTCAGCTATCTGTAATTTAGCCATTTCCTGACACAGATGTGGCATCCACTGGACTTTTCTTCCCTAGTTTTGTGTAGTTGCTGTTTGAGCTGATTTGGTTTCCACCTCCTAGGGAAGAGTTGGGTGTAAGGAGCCTCAGTATGCCATGTGTGAAGGAGCACTTTTTCATGCTTTAAATCTCTGCTGGGCAATTTCACTCACTCACTCAGACATTAGAGTAATCTCCCAAGAGGAGTGGTGAGTTCCCCTACTATTTTTATTACCTAGAAAGGTTGGACCAGATGGCCCTTGGGGTCCATTCCAACCTGGCCTTCTGTGATTTCACCATTGCCATTGTAAAAAAAAAAAAAAAAAAGCAAAACCAAAAAGGTGGTGAAACTTCTGCAAGCATTACCATGGCCAGACTCAGACCAGTCTGTTCTGCTCTAAGTGAGTCTCACAGCCTCCATCTGCAAGGACTGCTGGCGGCCAGTCACTAGTGGTGTCCCTCAGGGATCAGTGCTGGGCCCCATCCTCTTTAACATCTTCATAGATGATCTGGATGAGGGCATGGAGTCAGTCATCGGCAAGTTTGCAGATGACACCAACCTGGGGGCAGATGTGACTGAGTTGGAGGGCAGAAGGGCTCTGCAGCGGGACCTTGACCGCCTGGACAGATGGGCAGAGTCCAATGGGATGGCATTCAATAGCTCCAAGTGCAGGGTGCTGCACTTTGGCCACAACAACCCCATGCAGAGATACAGGCTGGGGTCAGAGTGGCTGGAGAGCAGCCAGACAGAGAGGGATCTGGGGGTGCTGATTGATACCCGCCTGAACATGAGCCAGCAGTGTGCCCAGGTGGCCAAGAGAGCCAATGGCATCCTGGCCTGCATCAGGAATGGTGTGGCCAGCAGGAGCAGGGAGGTCATTCTGCCCCTGTACTCTGCACTGGTTAGACCACACCTTGAGTACTGTGTTCAGTTCTGGGCCCCCCAGTTTAGAAGGGACATTGAGATGCTTGAGCGTGTCCAGAGAAGGGCGACGAGGCTGGTGAGAGGCCTCGAGCACAGCCCTACGAGGAGAGGCTGAGGGAGCTGGGATTGTTTAGCCTGGAGAAGAGGAGGCTCAGGGGTGACCTTATTGCTGTCTACAACTACCTGAGGGGTGGTTGTGGCCAGGGGGAGGTTGCTCTCTTCTCTCAGGTGGCCAGCGCCAGAACGAGAGGACACAGCCTCAGGCTGCGCCAGGGGAAGTTTAGGCTCGAGGTGAGGAGAAAGTTCTTCACTGAGAGAGTCATTGGCTACTGGAATGGGCTGCCCAGGGAGGTGGTGGAGTCGCCGTCCCTGGGGCTGTTCAAGGCAGGATTGGACGTGGCACTTGGTGCCATGGTCTAGCCTTGAGCTCTGTGGTAAAGGGTTGGACTTGATGATCTGTGAGGTCTCTTCCAACCTTGGTGATACTGTGAGACTGTGACTCCTTGGGGTGTCCCCAGCATGAACTGAGCATGCATGTGCACAAACAATGGCCCAAACCCATCTATGCTGGCTGTCCTCTGTGTCATATTGGGCATTCCCAAACTGAAGCTGCAAGAAGCTGCTGGCAGCTGCTCTGGCATTTCAATGTTGACCTCTAGAGGAAGTTTGTGGATGAGCTACGGTTTTGAGGGCAACACAATGGTTGCAGAATCAAATTGCCTGTATCAAGGACCTGAAGATTTGCAGGGTAGCTGTGCCCTAGGTATCTAGCAGCAAATCACAAAACCATAGAATCATTAAGGTTGAAAAAGACCTCTAAGATCATCAGGTTCAACCATCAACTCAGCACCACTACACCTACTTAGCCATATCCTAAAGTGCCATATCTACATGTGCTTTGAGCACCTCCAGGGTTGGTATCAGACATAGAATCATAGAATCAACCAGGTTGGAAGAGACCTCCACAATCATCCAGTCCAACCTAGCACCCAGTCCTATCAAATCAACTAGACAGCCCTATCCAATTAACTAGGTGGTAGATCTACCACCCCCCTGGGCAGCCCATTCCAATGCCTGGCACAGCATGGTGCCTCAGTAAATAGCTCCTCCCCAGTTCAGGTGTCCCACTGAAGAAAGGCTGAGAGCATTGGGGTTGTTCAACTGGAGAAGAAAAGGTTCCAGGGAGACCTTCTTGCAGCCTTTCAGTACCTAAATGGGGCCTAAAAGAAGGTGAGGACAATCTTTCTAGTGTGGACTGTTGTGACAGGACAAAGAGTGATGGTTTTAAACTAAAATTAGGGAGATTTAGGTTAGATCTAAAGAAGACATTTTATTACACCGAGAATGGTGAAACACTGGCATAGGCTGCTCAGTGAGGTGGTGAATGCTCCATCCCTGGAAACATTCAAGGCCAGGTTTTCTGGGACTTTGAGCAACCTGATGTAGCTACAGATCATAGAATCATAGAATCAAGCAGCTTGGAAGAGACCTCCAAGATCATCCAGTCCAACCTAGCACCCAGCCCTAGCCAATCAACAAGACCATGGCACTGCGTGCCTCATCCAGGCTTTGCTTGAACACCCCTAGGGACGGCGACTCCACCACCTCCCTGGGCAGCCCATTCCAATGCCAATCACTCTCTCTGCCAACAGCTTCCTCCTAACATCCAGCCTAGACCTCCCACACCACAACTTGAGCCTGTGTCCCCTTGTGCTGTTGCTGGTTGCCTGGCAGAAGAGACCAACCCCCGGTGATGTCCTTGATGTCCTTGCTCACTGCAGTGGGGGTGGACTAGATGAATTTTAGAGATCCCTTCCTTCTGTGACCCTAAGCCAGCACAGAAATGTATTCCAATTGCTGCAAACTCACCGTGTGTCCCCAAGTTCTGGAGACCTGCCCATGAGTTTTTCATCACTGAGATCCCTGCTGAGGCTGTGGTGGGGCCTTGTGAGCTGCCATCCAACATGGGCTTGGGAAGCTTCCCCCAGCTCTCTGTGCCCACCCCCACAATGCTGAGCACTTTTAAAGCCTGAGGAGCTCAGCTTTTTTTCCAGCCACCCACTCCCCTTCATCACTCCTGTGCTACACTAATCGTTTATGGCATAAAATTAAATCACAACCTGAAGTCTGCTGGGCTGCCAGGATGGAAGGGTGTGAACCACATCGTGCTTCATTGAGCCTTAAAAGGCAACAGAAACCTCCTTGCTGAAGATCAGAGGCTCTGTGGATATCACCACGGGCAAACTGTCACACACCCAGAACATCCTCCCCAGAGCAGGCAAAGGTCAGAGAAGAAAATCCAGCCTCTCTCCCACAGTCCTGTGCCCTCCCTGCTGCTCTTCCATGTCATACCAGCCTCAGTGTCTAACACAGAATCTCATGATTCAAACGGGTTCAGAGGGAAAAGACTTCTAAGATCGTTGAGTCCAGCTTTTGGCTCAATACCACCATGGACATTAAACCATGTCCTGAAGTGCCATGTCTACACATGTCTTGAACACCTCCAGGTGTAATGACTTCACCACATTCCTAGGAAGCCTGTAGCAATGCCTGACCACCCTTTCAGTAAAGAAAGGCATACAGAGGTGCTCTCTGCCCCAGCATTGCTAGAACCTGACAAAGCACTGGGTTTCCCACTGGTGTGGTGACTTCTCTGCTTCAACAAATCACCTGGCTTAGAGGCTGTGCAGCATCTTCTCCCCATGTCCTTGCATGCCTCAATATTTTTTCCCTCCCCCCATCCTTTGTGTCTCCTGGAGAAGGCTTTTATCTCTCTATTTCTCCTCCCAGTAGAGCTGCTAGGACAAGGAGTCACTACAAGCATTCTACTCTGCGTTCCACCATGCTCACACTATGATGCCCTTCTGAAATGAGGAGAAGGTGGCACTAGGGGCCTCTGCTTCACAGAAAGCCATGGAGGATGGAAAACTCATCCAGCTACCCATGGGGAAGCACAGGGGCAGCCATCACAGCTTTAGGTCTCGTAGCTGGAACCTTCTTNCCTACTCTGTGTTCCACCATGCTCACACTATGATACCCTTCTGGAATGAGGAGAAGGTGGCACTAGGGGCCTCTGCTTCACAGAAAGCTAGAGAGGCATCCTACTCTGTGTTCCATCATGCTCACACTATGATACCCTTCTGAAATGAGAAGGTGGCACTAGGGGCCTCTGCTTCACAGAAAGCTAGGGAGGCATCCTACTCTGTGTTCCACCATGCTCACACTATGATGCCCTTCTGAAATGAGGAGAAGGTGGCACTAGGGGCCTCTGCTTCACAGAAAGCCATGGAGGATGGAAAACTCATCCAGCTACCCATGGGGAAGCACAGGGGCAGCCATCACAGCTTTAGGTCTCGTAGCTGGAACCTTCTTATCCCACACTGTAATGCAGGGGATGCCAAGGAGTATTCCTGCCAGCTGCTGGGATGGGTAAAATGATGCTTTGGGATACAGATTGGAGAGTACCACGGCCTGAAAGAGGGGTATGCAGGTGAGGTACCGCTCTCCAAAGCTGTTTACCTTCTCTGTCTCTCCTCCCAGAACTACCAAAGGCACAGCTCCTCCAGCTGAGCATCGCTCAAGGACCACCACGAATGCACTCAGTTTGCTAGTTCTCAGCCTGCTTCACACAATACAGCCCCCAGCAACGTCACCCTGCCCAGAAATTTGCCTCCTCCTCCTCTGCCCTTCTACCACCTAGAGCAGCTTATTCCCCTTGAGCAAGGAGACAGCAAATCCCACAGCTGAAGGAAGGTGGAGGGGAGAGAGCTGCCCTTTGCAGGCTGCATTTCTACCCCCACGCACTCCCTCGGCCAGCATCGTGGAGTGTGCCCCATCCTCCTCCGACAAGCAGCGGTGCAGCAAAGCTGGGCGCAGCCCTTTTCCCACCCCTGCAAGGTGGCACCGGACGGAGCACGGCCCCCAGCATCTTCCCTAGTCATCCCAGGGCAGGAGAGATCATCCCGGAGGGCTGCACCCCCTCATCCAGCACCTACCTTTGCGGAACGGCATCGGGCTGCTCTAGGACCTCTGGCTTCCACGGTCGCGGCTGCCTTGCTCTTAAATACTAATTTCTATATCTACCTATCGATTTCTTCGTTATTTCTGTTTTCTTCCTTTCTCCCCCGTTTTCTCTCAGGAGGAAACAGACATATTTGGGCAAAGCCTGACAGAAACCGGCGTCATTTGGAGGCAGGGACTGCAGAAAGGAGGAAGTTCTTGCAGTTTCAGAGCTTTTAACCCTTCGCTTCCCGGAGACAGCAGGGCTGGGAGGGAGGTGACCGGGAAAGGACAAGGAGCTGATGGAATGGAAGCCACTGGGAAACTTTCCTTTCCTTTCTTTTCCTTTCCTTTTTCTTTCTCTTTTTCTTTTTCTTTCCGTTTCCCTGTCTTTCCCTTTCCCTTTCCCCCTCCCTTTCCTTTTCTTTTTCTTTCCCTTTTTATTTCTCATTTTCTTTTTCTTTTCATGTCTCTTTTTATTTTTCTTTTCCTTTTCTTTTTCCTTTCCTTTTCTTTTTGCTTTTCTTTTCCCTTTCTCTTTCTCTTTTCTTTTTCCTCTTTCCTTTTCCTTTTCCTTTCTTTTTCTTTTTCTTGCCCTTTTTCCTTTTTTCTTTTTCTCTTTTTCTCTTTTTCTCTTTTTCTTTTTCTTTTTCTTTTTCTTTTTCTTTTTCTTTTCCTTTTTCTTTTCTTCTTTGCTTCCTTTTCCTTTTTCTTTTTTCCTTTTCCTTTCCCTTTCCCTTTTCCTTTTTCCTTTCTTTCCCTTTCCCTTTCCCTTTCCCTTTCCCTTTTCCTTTTTCCTTTCTTTCCCTTTCCCTTTCCCTTTCCCTTTTCCTTTTCCTTTTCCTTTTCCTTTTCCTTTTCCTTTTCCTTTTCCTTGTTTGTGTTGTTTTTTTTTACCTGGCAAGACCAATACAGTGTAATGGATGTGGCAGGGGTAACAGGATTTTGGCCTCCTGCATAAGCTCTGCCAGTGTTCTGAGCTCAGCAGAGCACCAAGCCCTTCTTCTTTGGTTTTAAGCTAGAGCAGGAGAGATTCAGATTAGACATTAGGAAGAAGTTCTTTACTGTAAGGGTGGTGAGCCAATGGAATGGGTTGCCCAGAGAAGTTGTGGACATCTCATCCCTGGAAGTGTTTAAGACCAGACTGGATGAGACTTTGAGCAGCCTGGTCTACTGGGAGGTGTCCCTGTCTGTGGCACAGGGGTTGGAATTAGATAATCTTTAAGGTCTCTTCTAACTCAAGCCATTTTATGGTTCCATGATTCTATGTGGTGGCATTGGGCCAGGCTGGGAAAACTCAACTGCTTCCAGCACAAGAAAGCCAGAAACTCAGATCCACCTCATTTAGCATCTCCCATCTGCCCTTGCACTGGCAGGACTGCCAGAGTTGGAGTCAATTGGAGGTTCTGATTCTGCTGTGCTAGCCCCCATAATGAGGATGTGCAATACCCCTCTCTCAGGATCACAGCAGAGATGTCCAGCACAGGGCTGGGATGAGCCATGAGCTGAGCCTAGAGTTTTGGAGTGCAGTCAGACCTGCATGGCTTAATCTCTGTCATTCAACCTGCAGCTCAGGAGGTGTAGGTGGAGCACTATCACTGGGGAGAGCTGTTTATTTTTACCATGGTTCCTTTACTGCCCTCCATGGAGGTAGAAAGAGTCATTGGCTTGGAACTAGTTCAAGAGAAACTCCTTAAAATACACAGGACTGAACCCAGTCCTTCCACCTTGGTGATTAACAGTGATATCATGAGCTCTCTGCTGTGTCTTTGACTCACAGAATCACAGCATACCAGTTGGAAGTGACCTCAAGGATCATCTGGTGCAAACTTTCTTGGTAAAAGCACTGTCTAGACAAGATGGCCCAGTACCCTCTCCAGCTGAATCTCCAATGTTGGAGAGTCCACTACTTCCCTGGGAAGACTATTCCAGGGGCTGCTTGCCCTTGTTGCACAAGCAGAATCTCCCCAGGAGTAACTTGTGCCCATTATCCCCTATCTTCTTCATGTGATTCTCTGTAAAAAAAAGAGTCTCCATCTTCTTTGCAGCTAGCCTGGAATACTGGAACATGTTGGGAAGGTATTCCTTGAACTTTCTTTGGACTTTTCAACACTGGTCAGGCCACACCTTGAGTGCTGTGTCCAGTTCTGGGCTCCTCAATTCAAGAGAGAGGTTGAGATAATAGAACATGTCCAGAGAAGGGTCATGAAGCTGGTGAGGGGCCTGGAACACAGCCCTGTGAGGAGAGGCTGAGGGAGCTGGGGGTGTGCAGCCTGCAGAAGAGGAGGCTCAGGGCTGACCTCATTGCTGTCTACAACTACCTGAAGGGAGGCTGTAGCCAGGTGGGGTTGGTCTCTTCTGCCAGGCAACCAGCAACAGAACAAGGGGACAGAGTCTCAAGTTGTGCCAGAGGAGGTCTAGGCTGGATGTTAGGAGGAAGTTCTTGCCAAAGAGAGTGATTGGCATTGGAATGGGCTGCCCAGGGAGGTGGTGGAGTCACCATCCCTGGAGGTGTTGAAGAAAAGCCTGGGTGAGGCACTTAGTGCCATGGTCTAGATGACTGGATAGGGCTGGGTGCTGGGTTGGACTGGATGCTCTTGGAGGTCTCTTCCAACCTGCTTGATTCTATGATCCTTTTCTGCAGACTAACCAAACCCAGTTCTCTCAGCCTTTCCTCATCTGGCAGACTCACAGTCCTAGGACCATCTTTATGGCCCTTCTCTGGACCCTCTTCAGCCTGGCCACACCTTTGTAGTACACAAGGGATGAAAAGTGAACACAGTATTCTGCTACCCACAGAACTGGACTGACCAAGAACATCCTCAAATCATGCTTGTGCTGGTGACTGTGGTACTACTATAAAGCCTCCTTGCCCATCTACTGCAGGCTCCAGCTGCAGCTCCATCCAGATCACCACGGTGCTCCAAGTGAGAACTCTTCATCTACCCCACTGCAGTCTGCCACATTTGGTTGAAATCCACCCCTGAAGAAACCTGTTTAAGCCACTGGCTGAGGAGCACTCTGAAAACGTGTCCCAGGCTCTGTTATGAGAGCTGTAACTCTAGCAAGGATGTCAGGGACATCAGTATCTTATATGGAATTTCTGCCTCTACCCTGCTGTGGGAGTGGTGGCTGCTGCACATGGAGATGTCCCTAAGCCTCAGCACTGTAACAGCATAGAAGCTTTGGTGGTATGGGCTGGAACCAGTTACAGCAGCTGATTTCTTCTCTTTCTTCTCCACCCCTGAAGAACATAGCAGAAGAGGCTGGAGCTGGGTCTCTGCCTAAGGGAATCGAGCAGGTAATGATTTTCTTGGGGCAAATTGTCCGAAAAAGGAGTTTCCCAGGACATTTAGCAGCCCTAAAGGGCCACAGGCTGTGAAAATTCAAGGCAGCTGGGCTGGACATCCACGTGCCACTGCCAGGCATAGCCTGGTAGGTAAAGAAGAGTCCTTTACTCCACGTGGACCAAGGCTCACGTGCGTGCAAAGGACACCTCAGCCATGCCTGGGGCCAGGGCAGCACGACAGCAATCTGCCTTTCCTTGCTTTTTCCAGCAGCAGCTGCCAGCACTTTCTGGAGGCAGTTCAGCAAGCCCTGATGCTACTCCACAGCCTGTGAAGCGCTGCTTATGTCCTTCAGGCTCCTTCCACCCCTGCTGGAGGCTGCTGAGCCCCGCTCCATGCACAAGCTTTTGCAGCACATGGTTCTAGCTGCTCCTTGAACCTGCCCCAGTATAGCTCAAGGCCAAGGAATGAGAAGCAACTACAAGGAGAGGGAGAAGAGCTTGGAGCTGAGGCAGCTTGCTCTGAGAGCCCAAATGAGCAGAACTATACACAGGTGCATCTACCCACGATGGTCCCTGTGCAAGATGTGTCCTCAGGGCAAGCATAGGGCTGCTACCTCCTGCGAGGGTTGGTAGCATGACCTAATGCTGCATGTCCAAGCACTGTGGATCCAGAGAGCACCACAGGGGGAGGACATGTTGTCATCTTGCTGATAAAGCCTTTTTCCTCTCATTTGTTTGCCTTGTTCTCTGTCTACTGCCCAGAAGCTTTGCTGATTCACCCCTGGCAGGAACGAGAGCTTGTCTCTAATGCTGTACTCTGGGAAATGAGTGATGTTCCTTGAAGTGCCAAGCTCCTAAATCTCTATAAAAGACAAAACCAGATTTTGACACTGTAATTGCCAAGGACAAATGCAGATCAGGTAAATGCAGCATCAGATAAATGCAGACCAGATAAATGCAGATCAGGTAAATGCAGCATCAGATAAATGCAGACCAGATAAATACAGCACAGGAAAGATGTGAACCTGTTGGAAAGGGTCCAGAGCAGGGACAGAATAACGATCAGAGGAGTGGAACCTCCCTGCTGTGAGGACAGGCTGAGAGAGTTGGGATCGTTCAGCCTGGAGAAGAGAAGGTTCCAGGGAGACCTTTCAGTATTTAAAGGGGCCTGTGAGAAAGATGCAGACAGACTTTTCAGCAGGTCCTGTCATGACAGGACAAGGGCTGATGATTTTAAACTAAAAGACAGGAGATTTAGACTAGATGTAAGACAGAAACTTTTTACACTGAGAGTGGTGAAAAGCTGGCCCAGAGAAGTGGCAGGCATCTCATCCCTGTAAACATTCCAGGTCAGGTTGTTTGGAGCTTTGAGCAATCTAATCTAGTTGCAGATGTCCTTGTGCACTGCAGTGGGCTTGGACCAGATGACCTTTAAAGGTATTTTCCTACCCAAATCATTCTGTGATTCATCTCTGTAAGAATATTTCCAGCACATGATTCCAGAACTTGGGAAAAGGAACAAAATACTCAGGGTTAGATCAAATAATGAACTTAGATATCACATCCCTCAAAATCCACGTTTAGATGCTTGTGTCTGATTTTGCTGTCCATAACATTCTGCTCAGTGTCTGCATATCTTGGATGGTATCTAACTCCTTATTAATCTTTCCTGGACACTGTCAGCTCAGCTCCAAAAACATCCCAGTAGGAGCCTCTCAGAGTATTGTAGATGTGATCAGTCCTTTATTAGAGGCTGGTAGTAAAGGTCTCTGTTAAGGAGTTTCCATCACCTGGGCAGAGAGGCTTTTTCATGCCCTTGGATGAAATGATGCAAAGGCTTAAATAACTTTAGGGTGAGCATCCAGCTTTGGAACAGTTGAGTGGATGAGGGGCTGCTCCTGCTGCTCCAGGAGTGTTTCAGGATTTAAGAGGTGTCCATTCAGCAGCAAAGCACCTTTTTCTCCCCTTCACCCCCAGGGTAAAACCAAGGCCAGTCTGCAGTGCCCAGATGCTTTTCAGGGGAGGAGGCTTCCAAGCTACATTCCTCACTGAATCTTTTCCTCAGGAAATCATAGAATCATAGAATGGTTTAGGTTGGAAGGGACCTCAAGGATCATCCAGCCCCAACCCCCTGCCATAGGCAGGGACACCTCCCACTAGAGCAGGCTGCTCAAGGCCTCATCCAGCCTGGCCTTAAACGCCTCCAGGGAGGAAGCATCCACAACCTCCCTGGGCAACCTGTGCCAGTGTCTCACCACCCTCACTGTAAAGAACTCCTCCTAACATCCAGTCTAAATCTCCCCTCTGCCAG
>WAAF01011189.1:83600-95022 GCA_013400475.1 Tricholaema leucomelas | reverse complement strand
ATGGTGACTCCACCACCTCCCTGGGCAGCCCATTCCAATGCCAATCACTCTCTCTGGCAACAACTTCCTCCTAACATCCAGCCTATACTTCCCCCAGCACAACTTGAGACTGTGTCCCCTTGTTCTGTGCTGGTTGCTTGGGAGAAGAGACCAACCCCCATCTGGCTACAACCTCCCTTCAGGTAGTTGTAGACAGCAGTGAGGTCTGCCCTGAGCCTCCTCTTCTCCTGGCTAAACACCCCCAGCTCCCTCAGCCTCTCCTCATAGGGTTTGTGTTCCAGGCTCCTCACCAGCTTTGTTGCCCTTCTCTGCACACCTTCCAGCACCTCAACATCTCTCTTGAATTGAGGAGCCCAGAACTGGACACAGTACTCAAGGTGTGGCCTGACCAGTGCTGAGTACAGGGGCAGAATAACCTCCCTCCACCTACTGGCCACACTGTTCCTGATCCAGGCCAGGATGCCATTGGCTCTCTTGGCCACCTGGGCACACTGCTGGCTCATCTTCGGCCTACTCTCCACCAGTACCCCCAGGTCCCTTTCTTTTTCTTTTTGTTTTTTTTTTTGTTTTTTTTTTTTTAAGTTTAGTTTGTGAAGCAGGTTTGAAGCTTGCTGCTTTAGTTCTGCTGGTGCAGTAAACATTCACTGCATTTTTTCAGATGTCTGCACACTGAAATATCTGCTTCAAAGCCTCAGGTGCAGTAACGCCCTCATTCATTGCCATTTCTTACAGGCAGGAAACGATTTATTAAAGTGGGACAGCTCCCCCACAATAAAAGGGAACATAAAGTCCGAAATCATATTCATCTACTAGACATCAACACATGAAACAAAGAGCAACCAGATGTGAAATAACTACTTCCATCATGACAAGACATTTTTCACTGGTTACACTGAATGTGTTCTACAAAGAGAGACTGTATCTTTATGCCCTTTTATAAGCAGCTAAAAAGAAGGGCAGACAGCGGTGAAATGCTGATGGCCACAGCAGGCATGAGACACTGAGAAGAGAACTCAGGATGCAATCACTAGTAATACTGTATGTTTAAAGTGGGGATTTAGAGGTATCAGCTGAGCATCCATGCTATCAATGGCAGAACAGTTCTCAGATGTAATGTGAGGTAAGAGATGTGCCTTGAAAAGAGCAACTTCTTATCTAGGATTAGACAGGGATTAGAAAGTGCAGCCTGCATAACTCAATAATCTCCCTGAACACTTTTTTGTCACTACTGTCATGGCTGCTTCGCTCTCTGTGCTAGTTTGAGCCTAGCTAGAATGTTTTGGTGAGAAGAATTAGATCATAGGCTGAGAAATTTAAACAATGGTCAGGTCTACTTCCCTCACAGCCTTGCTGAGATGTGTAGAAAGGAAAAGCAAAAC
Source organism: Tricholaema leucomelas (assembly GCA_013400475.1). Taxonomy (NCBI): domain Eukaryota; kingdom Metazoa; phylum Chordata; class Aves; order Piciformes; family Lybiidae; genus Tricholaema lacrymosa; species Tricholaema leucomelas. The sequence goes on along the minus strand of WAAF01011189.1, from coordinate 93,643 downwards.
ATTAGATAAAGTCACTTTGCTCTGGGCTGAGGCTGCTGGCTGAACTCCATCTTGCTTTCTAACCTCACCCTCCATTTGCTTTGCTGATCCACCTTGCTTCTTAATCCCCTTGGCTGAACCTCCATTCTTCCTTGGGACTGGGGTAAGGTTGAGAGGGGTAGGGGGAAGGTGAAGGATGGTTGAGAGCCCCTCCTGGGGACTCAGGTTTCTGGGAGGGGAGTTGTGTCTGTATTACCTTTTTACCTTGTCTATAACTGTATATACTGTAAATATCTGCTTGTAAATTGTGCCAGCTGTAAATATAAGCTTCATTCAAATTTCCAGAGCCGACTGAGTCTAGTCTGGGTGATTTCTAAAGTGTGGGGGGCAGGGAATACCCAAACCATCACACTTTCTCATTGCCCACATTCTCCACCACTTGTTACTGTTGGGAATCTGACAGATGCAACAAAACACTTTGGATTGAAGCAGGTGCTCTTTATACCAGGCCAGTGCAAGGGTAACACCCATGTAGGAGAGAGGACCAAAAGTATAAGACCAAAAAGGCTCCATCACCCTCATGTCATAGGCTGCGATACCATAGTATCAGGGGTAACAAGAGACAGGGAGAAGTAAGCTTGATACAAACGAGTACAGATCCATTTATTGCACCCCAAGCATGGGTTTCTATACTTTTTTATCAGAAGGCTACATAGGAAGGTTACAAATCATCTCAGACTCCGATGGGATACATGCACCTGCGTTAGGGCCGCGTTAGGATTACACACTACTTGGCAGACCTTCCTCATATTCTCTCAACAACACATACATTGTGTCTGGCAATTCTAAGTCAGCAGAGATAGGTGAAAACCACAGGCTCCAGGCTTACACTTGTTTACATTTGCTACACCAGTCTCTAAGGTCATTCCAACCTCCACTTCTCTATTCAGCACTTACTGAACTCTCTACTGTCCGTGACAACCAGCAATAGAACAAGGGGACACAGTCTCAAGTTGTGCTGGGGGAAGTATAGGCTGGATGTTAGGAGGAAGTTCTTCACAGAGAGAGTGATTGGCATTGGAATGGGCTGCCCAGGGAGGTGGTGGAGTCACTGTCCCTGGGGGTGTTCAAGCAAAGCCTGGCTGAGGCACTTAGTGCCATGGTCTGGTTGACTGGATAGGGCTGGGTGCTAGGTTGGACTGGATGATCTTGGAGGTCTCTTCCAACCTGGTTGATTCTATTCTATTCTATTCTATTCTAAGTGTCAGTACACCATTGCTCCTGTCTGCAAGTTATTATTAAGGACATTTATCTGCCTAATTAGATAATCCTTCCTCACCTAAATGCCTCAGTCTAATTTTTAGTGCTGTGCTGTATTTGCAATGGCCTAGGAAGCTAGTGACTCTTTGGCAATAAAACTGATTCTTGTAGAAGACAGTGTAAAGGAAGGGAATCATCAAAGGCCACAAAAGGTAATCTGTTTCCAAATCAAAAGTTGAACCCAGGTCACTTGACTATAAGTAGAGTATTTTTCAGATTGATCAAGTACTTGATGTTTTCCAACTAAATCTGGTACACTTCCCTAACTGAAATCCCACAGTGCACTAAGTGCAGAAGTTTTCAGGGGAACAGTATGTTTTCTACATATGTGAATGAGCTTTAAAACTAGATAATAGATCAAAGATGTTGACTTAAAAATAAAAAAGGTAAATAAGCAGTAACTATATTCCACTTTTTCATTCTGCGTGCTTTAAAGCAAGTTTGACAACCACGTAGGGAACAGATAGAATTGCCAAGGGAGTCTGACAGAGATATTTTTGTGAGGCATACAGCAGAGAGGAGCTAGCATTTATTCCATTTCCATATGAATAAATACCTGGTGACCAGTAGCACAAAATGAGAGCTAGAAAAACAGTTATATTGGAACAGTTATATCGCAGTAAATCATGACCCAGAACCTGCAAATCAAGAAATCCAGGAGAAGTTTCTTCCTGAGCAGCCATTGCTGGTCTGACAAAGCACCAATGCCCAGCTTTAATAGATTTAATTTACAGACAATGGGTCATCACCCAGATCTGGCCTCATGAAGAGTGAGAGAAAGGAGATAAATAATATATTTTATCAAAGAAAACTTCTACTCATGCTCGTAAAGGATCTGAGACTGAGGCACGGTGAGATCAGAATAATTCAAGAAACAGGAGGTATTAAGCAGAGGGAGGAAAAGATATTAACTGGGCAGTGAATTAACAGAAGACAAAACATATCTGAGTGTAACAGATGTGAGTGGAGATTAAGAAGAATGAACTGACTGAGATTGATACAGCCCAATGTGCTGCTGCTGAAGTCAGGCTTCACAGGGAATAAGACATCATATCAATCAATATAGCCAGATCATAGAGTCATACAATTGTTTTGGTTGGAAAAGTCTTCTAAGATCTTTGAGTCTAACCATTGACCTAACACCACCACGGTCATTAAACCAAAGTTTAATGGGCCAGAGTGCCACATCCACACATTTCTTGAACACCTCCAGGGATAGTAATTCTACCAGCTCCATGGGCAACTTACACCAGTGCTGACCACTCTTTCCATAAAGAAATCTTTCCTAATAACCAATCTAAACCTCCCCTGGCACAATTTCAGGCCATTCCTCTCATCCTGTCACCTGATACTAGAGAAGAAACTGACCCCCACCACATCACAGACAGAGTGATTGGCATTGGAATGGGCTGCCCAGGGAGGTGCTGGAATCACCGTCCCTGGAGGTGTTCAAGAAAAGCCTGGATGAGGCACTTAGTGCCATGGTCTAGTTGAGTGGATAGGGCTGGGTGCTAGGTTGGACTGGATGGTCTTGGAGGTCTCTTCCAACCTGTGGTTTTAGAGAGCCGTGAGGTCTCTCCTCAACACCTTCTTCTCCACACTAAACGAGCCCAGCTGCCTCATCCACTTGTAAGACTTGATCTCCAGAACCTTCACTGAACACAGAATTCAAGGTGCAGCCTCATCAGAGCTCAGTAAAGGGGCCTGATCACTTCCCTGCTCCTGCTGGTTGCACTATTCCTGATACAAGCCAGGATGCTGCTGACCCTCTTGGACACCTGAGCATATTGCTGGCTCATGTTCAGATAGCTGTCAATCAACACCCCCAAGTCATTCACAGCCAGGCAACTTTCCAGCCATTCTGCCCCAAACCTGCAGTGTTGCATGGAATTGGATGCAGGACCTGGCTTTATCAAACTTATACAGCTGAGCTCAAGCCTTTCTGCCCTCATGCAGATCAACACTTCCATCCAATCCAGTGTCAACTGCAAAGTTACTGAGGGTGCACTCAATTTCTTTGTCCATTGATAAAGGTATTAAAGAGAATTGACCCCAATACCGAACTCTTGGAGACACCACCAGTGAGAAGCTGCCAATTGCAGATGACACCAAGCTGGGGGCTGATGTGGCTGGGTTGGAGGGCAGAAGGGCTCTGCAGCGGGACCTTGACCGCCTGGACAGATGGGCAGAGTCCAAGGGGATGGCATTCAATGGCTCCAAGTGCAGGGTGTTGCACTTTGGCCACAACAACCCCATGCAGAGCTACAGGCTGGGGTCGGAGTGGCTGGAGAGCAGCCAGACAGAGAGGGATCTGGGGGTGCTGATTGATACCCACCTGAACATGAGCCAGCAGTGTGCCCAGGTGGCCAAGAGAGCCAGTGGCATCCTGGCCTGCATCAGGAACGGTGTGGCCAGCAGGAGCAGGGAGGTCATTCTGCCCCTGTACTCTGCACTGGTTAGGCCACACCTTGAGTACTGTGTCCAGTTCTGGGCCCCCCAGTTTAAGAGGGACATTGAGATGCTTGAACGTGTCCAGAGAAGGGCAACGAGGCTGGGGAGAGGCCTCGAGCACAGCCCTACGAGGAGAGGCTGAGGGAGCTGGGATTGTTTAGCCTGGAGAAGAGGAGGCTCAGGGCAGACCTTATTGCTGTCTACAACTACCTGAGGGGTGGTTGTAGCCAGGAGGAGGTTGCTCTCTTCTCTCAGGCAGCCAGCACCAGAACAAGAGGACACAGCCTCAAGCTGCGCCAGGGGAAATTTAGGCTTGAGGTGAGGAGAAAGTTCTTCACTGAGAGAGTCATTGGCTACTGGAATGGGCTGCCCAGGGAGGTGGTGGAGTCGCCGTCCCTGGAGCTGTTCAAGGCAGGATTGGACGTGGCACTTGGTGCCATGGTCTAGCCTTGAGCTCTGTGGTAAAGGGTTGGACTTGATGATCTGTGAGGTCTCTTCCAATCCTGATGATACTGTGATACTATGAACTGGATTTAACTCTATTCCCCATCACTCTTTGATCCTGGCTATTCAGCCTGTTCTTAACACAGAGAATCATCCACTCTACAAGCCATAAGCAGCTAGTGTCTGCATGAGGATGCCCTAGGAAATAGTGTTAAAAGCTTTACTAAAGTCCAATAAACAATATCCACAGACTTTCCTTCATCTGCTGAGTCACCTTATTGAGGGGGAGATCAAGTTCGTCAAGCAGGGCCTGCCCTTCATGAACACATGCTGACTGGATGTGGTCATCTGTTTGTCCTGTGCATGCTGTATAATGGCACTCAAGATGACCTGCTGCATGTCCTTCCTTGACACCAAGGTCAGCCTGACAGGTATGTAGTTGCCTGCTCCCTCCTTCTGGCCCTCGTTGCAGATCAGCATTGTGGTTGCTGCTAAATGATGGGAAGTGGCTTGGTGAGCACTTTCAGCAGCTCCCTCAGGTGTATGCTATCTGGTCCCAGAGACTTGCGTATGTGTTAAGTGGTGCAGCAAGTCACTAACCATCACCTCTTGGACTATGGAGGCTTCATTTTGCTCACCATCCCCATCTTCCACCTTAGAGTGCTGTGTATCTAGCAAACAATTGGTCTTACTAGTAAGGACTGAGGCAAAGAATGTATTAACTACCTCAGTCTTTTCCTCATTCTTGACCACCATTTTCACCCTTGTATCCAACAATCCAGTCCAAGATTCTCCTTAGTCCTCCTTTTGTTGATAATATGTTTATAGAATCAACCAGGTTGGAAGAGACCTCCAAGATCATCCAGTCCAACCTAGCACCCAGCCCTAGCCAGTCAGCTAGAACCTGGCACTAAGTGCCTCATCCAGGTTTTTCTTGAGCACCTCCAGGGTGCTCAAACATAAGATGTTTGTAGAGGTATTTCCTGTCGTCTTTAACAGATGAAGACAAATTACTTTCCAGTGGGGCTTTGGCCCTTCAACTTTCTCTCTACATAGTCTTATGACAATCTTGCAGTCCTCCCAAGTTGCCTGCCCCTTCTTCCAATGACTACAGGCTCTGCTCTCCTCCCTAAGCAGCAACTAAACTCCTCTATCTAGCCAGGCCAGTCTTCTGCCCTGCTGCCTCTTTCAGCCTATGGAGATGGCCAGTTCCTGTGCCTTCAGGAGTTTCCTCTTTCACCAGTGTCCAGCCTTCCTTGACTCACTGGCACATTGGGATTGCTTCTCAAGGCACTCTGCCCAATAGGCTCTGAAACAGGGCGAAGTCTGCCTACCAGAACTTGCAGGTGGCAGTTCTGCTGACCCCCCTCCTACAACTGAGAACTCTCTCATTTTGTGATCACTGTGCTCAAGATGGGCCCAGCCATTAAAATGGCCACAAGTCATTTTCTGTTCACAAGAGCAGGTCCAGCAAGGTGCCTTCCCTAGTCAACTGCAGCACCAGCTGTGCCAGGAATTTATCCTCTACACACTCTAGGAACCTCTTGGATTGTAGTCTCTCTGTTGTGTTATATTTCCAGCAGGCATAAAAAGAAGATGAAGTACCCCACAAGAACAAGGGCCAGCATCTGTGAGACTTCTGCCAGCTGTCTAAAGAATACTTTATCTGTTGCTTCACCCTGTTTGGGTGGTCTGTAGCAGACTTCCACCAGGATATCTCCTTTGTTTGCCTTCCCCTTAATTTTTACTCATAAACATTCAACTCTATCATCACCATCATCAACCTCAATACAATCAAAACACTCACTGACATACAGGACCACACCATCTCCTCTCCTTCCTTACCTATCCCTTCTGAAACATTTAAAGCTATCATTTGTGGTGCCCCAATGGTGTGAGACATCCTATCACATTTCTGTGGTGGATACTATATCACAGTTTGTCTGACAGACATCAGCTTCCAGCTCCTCCTGTTTGTTTCCCACGCTGTGTGCATCAAGGTAGGTGCACTTCAGTTGGTCTAGAGGTCTTGACATCTTGTTCAAATAATCCACAACTTGTGAGAACAGAGATGGAGCAATACTACTAGACCTGTAAGTCAGGTCTCATTCTGAATCAGTAACTTTGTTAAGAAACATTTATGTCTTGACACTTATCCCAAACTGGGCATGCAACCAAGCACATACTCCTCATGTGGATAATTATGTGCTAACATCCTTATCATCTTAATTAATATGTGGTTCTCTATCCACAGGTTTGTGAATTTTTTCTCTTATACAAAATAAACTGAACCGTCAACCCCCTAAGGATTCAGAACACTGTGGCTTGCTATTTCTTTGCACATCTTACTTGTTTTTTTTTTCTTTGTGGAATACTGTAGGAAATAATTTTGTGATCTCTATTTCAAAGTTTACCTCGTTAAAAGTCTGCATTGATTGTCCCCCAGAGAGAGAGAGAACACAAGCATGAGTAGAACAGAGAAAATGCAACAAAATGAGTCCTTAACACTGCTCGGAGACACAAACACTCTTTCTGACACACTTGTAAGGACATTAAACTTTCCTTCTTTCAGAAGTTGTTATGACTCCCAAGGTCTTATCCTCTCACTTAGGTCACTGAAAGCTAGCCACATCTTGTGGAGAGAAGAACAGTACTATTGCTCTCCTATGGCTCTACAGCAGTGGTCACATCATTAACGTGGCCACTTGGATTGTTCTAGAGCTGACGAATGTGCAAGTGCAGACNCCTGAGTCCCCAGGAGGGGCTCCCAAGTGCCCTTCCACCTTCTCCCACCCCTCGACCTTACCCCAGATGTTACCTTGTGCCCCAAGGAAGAATGGAGGGTCGGCCAGGGGGGTTATGAAGCAAGTGGATTAATCAGAGAGACGGAGAGTGAGGATAGAGAGAAAATGCCCAGAGCTCAGGCAGTGCTCGAACTCCCTTATCTGTGTTTGGATTTTTGCTCTTATACCTCTCAGATAGCCTATGAGTGAAGTAGACATCACCCTTGTTTCTCTTTCACAGCCTGTGATCTAATCCTGCTCACCAAAACATTCTAGCTAGCTTCAAACTAGCACAAGGATAGACAGGAAAACTCCATTAAATGCTCCCTCCTAAGAATTTCTGTTTCCCTCAAACCACTTGAATTCTTGCTAATTGAAACTTCTGCATGGAGTTTCAAAGACTTGAATAAAACAAACAAAAAAGAATAGAACTCAAACCAAACACATATAACAAAACAGTCTTTGAAAAATTATAAGGGTCTTTAATTTTAATTAAATGATCGAATTAAACTTGGATACTTCAGAATGCTTCCCAGAATGACACATTCTATATTCAAGTAGAAATTACAAGAAGGGCTAAGAATGAGAGAAGTTTAAAGCTGTTAATCATAGAATCATAGACTCAACCAGGTTGGAAGAGACCTCCAAGATCATCCAGTCCAACCTAGCACCCAGCCCTAGCCACTCAACCAGACCATGGCACTAAGTGCCTCATCCAGGCTTTTCCTGAACACCTCCAGGGACGGTGACTCCACCACCTCCCTGGGCAGCCCATTCCAATGCCAATCACTCTCTCTGCCAACAACTTCCTCCTAACATCCAGCCTATACCTCTTCTGGCACAACTTGAGACTGTGTCCCCTTCTTCTGTTGCTTGTTGCCTGGGAGAAGAGACCAACCCCCACCTGGCTACAACCTCCCTTCAGGTAGTTGTAGATCTGATGAAGAAGAAGTCTACAACTCTTTTGTAAACACTGGCCAGCAGCATCAATTAATGTAGAGACTGATCTTAATAACACTGCAATGACCTTCACATCAAGGTGTAACCTGCCATTTCACCTTCTTCTATTTAAACATCAACTGGTTGAGGTAGAAAGATCCACACTGATTTGGGTTAGAAGCTCTCTCCCTGTATCAAACTCTTATAGTCTGTGTTTTGGCTTGCATCAGCTGTACTTTTCCCATCTTTTTACCAGTTTGGGCATTTTACTACTACCATCTTCCTCTCCTGAAGACTGTGTACTTCTTTGAGTTTGTGTACTTCTTTGAGCAAGATCCTCTTGCTCAGAGCACTGGACTACTGCACAAACAAGGTGTATCTCAGCTCCCCCTCTGCAGTCCAACTGGGAGCTTTTGCAATCATTGTCACAGACTTGTGTTTCACAGAATCTCTCTTTTATTGCCTTTTCTGTGTATATATGAGTGTGTATGCACTTTCTTCTCCTGGAAGTAAAACGTGTCCCTCATAAATATGAATTACTAACCCTCCAAATCTATGAAGTTTTATCAGGTGGATGTAGCATTAACTAGAGAAGCTATTGTTATTGACCTAGGTCAAGTGACAGCAGTTTTAATTAACCTTTGTCATATTGACTATGTTAGGAGATCAAGGAGAGGAAATTCAGCTCATTCTCACCCAGGTCTTGTATATATCACACCTTTATGATGGTAGCAAACAGGGCTTGTGTTGAAAAGTAAGTCCTCTACCAAGAGTCTCTGCCCAAAACTTATAGAGTGAATCTGACCTAGAGTGAATTGGACCTCTTATAAAAGCATCTCTCACTATTGGTGGATAAAATTGTGGAGATGTATTCAATGTGTTTCCTAGTGTTTGGCTATCTAAGATTAAAAAGCAGCTGGAACCCTCCACACATAATTCTCTTGTTTAGAGTGGTAATTAATGCTGGTTTATTCAGCTTTATGGCTGCTAAGCAGGATTCTGCCTCTTAGTCTGTTCACTAAGGAAGGGCTGTTTACAGAGAAGCAGGACAGCCTGGGGTGTGAATGCTGCATTTAACTGTTAGCTCTATCACAAATTTCCTTGTGCATCACTGGCCAAATCACTTAGACTTATGGTGTCATAGTAAAATAAGGACAAATATGAATTCCTTATTTCTGGGAGGACTGATAGGGACAAAGAAAAATCTGGTTTCATGAGGTTTACAGGAATAGCTAGGATGTATTTCTCACAAAGAGATTTAAACAGGTAAAAATAGGCTGTGGTTACTTGGTGCTTGGGTTAGGTTTCAGGGTTTATTTTTTTTTCTTGTTGTTTAGGTGGTTGGGGAAATTTTTCTTTTAATCCCTTATGAGCATTTCCATCTCCTTCTCATCTGCTGGCAGCAGCAGCAAAGATTGTAAGTGATTAAATATACTAACACCACCTTCATCCTTTGGTCTCTTCCCTTCATTTCAGGACTGATGTGTGTGTGAAGACCTAGACCTTTTATATCATGGTAACAGAAAGAGCCATTTCTGTTGCTGGTGCAGTGGTTTAAGAGAGAATGTTGGACTTCAGGGTTATCAGTCCTGCATTTTTAGTTATCTTCCTTCCTTTATTTCATCTCATGTCAGTTTTTCTGTCAAGGCAATGAGGTTGGTGTTTGCCTTACCCTCACACTCAAAATCTTGCATTGGAAAGAATATACATTGAGCTGTTTATACAACTGCTCTCTAGACCTCCTGTATATGTGCAGTATGAGCAGGGAGGTCATTCTGCCCCTGTACTCTGCACTGGTTAGACCACACCTTGAGTACTGTGTTCAGTTCTGGGCCCCCCAGTTTAAGAGGGACATTGAGATGCTTGAACGTGTCCAGAGAAGGGCAATGAGGCTGGTGAGAGGCCTCGAGCACAGCCCTATGAGGAGAGGCTGAGGGAGCTGGGATTGTTTAGCCTGGAGAAGAGGAGGCTCAGGGCAGACCTTATTGCTGTCTACAACTACCTGAGGGGTGGTTGTAGCCAGGGGGAGGTTGCTCTCTTCTCTCAAGAGGCCAGCACCAGAACAAGAGGACACAGCCTCAGGCTGCGCCGGAGGAAGTTTAGGCTTGAGGTGAGGAGAAAGTTCTT
>WAAF01011189.1:64051-78506 GCA_013400475.1 Tricholaema leucomelas | reverse complement strand
GCCTGTGGTTTTCACCTGTCTCTGCTGACTTAGGTTGCTTAGACACAATGTATGTGTTGGTGAGAGAATATGATGGATGTCTGTGCCAATTAGTATGTAATTTCTAACACAAGTACATGTAACCAATTACAGTCTAACACAATGTGTAGCCCTCTGATGAAAGGTACAGAAACACATGTTTGGAATGCAATAAATGGATTGGAATTTCTTGCATCAGGCATCTCCCTGTCTCTTCTGATGCCTGTGGCATCGTAGCCCGTGGCAGAGGTTGGTTGGGAGCCCTCCTTGGGCAATCTGCTGTTCAGGAAGGATTTTGTATCTCTGTATTACTTTTAAACTAAATATCTGTATATGTTGTATACATATATGCTTGTAAATTGTGCCATGCTGTAAATATACTGCTTCATTCCTTAACTTCCAGCCAGCTGAGTTAGTCTGGTGAATTCCTAGCCATGTGGGGGAGTAGATAACTCCCAAACCTGCACAAACTTAATGCAAAGAATACTCTTATTTCATTAGCTTGTATCCCTAGAAGTATAGGATCAGCAGTAGTCTCTGCCTTCAGTCCTTGTCTGAGACTGGACTTTGGTCTCTGGTTCCCTCCATCACCAACAAGTTCACTGCTGCATGCAGACCAAAGGATGAGCACAGTGCTTCCTATTTCACATCTGAGAAAACAAACCTGAAACTTCCCAAAACAGAAACTCTGACACTCAGTTCTCTGTGAAGAAAAGCTTTGTGTCCTCACTTACACCACTCCTCTTCTATTGAATCTCTTCTAGTCTTCTCTCACTGCCTTAGCCTTGGGAAGTGGCATGGTTTCATCAGGGGTTTGGAGATGTAACATAAACCAGAGCTGTGGTCTTCATCAGATGCATAAACTCTAGGAGAGAGAAGGCATTTTGTTAGGAATGCTCCACAGATTAGACTTGTAATGCCACATTGAGGACAGACAATGAAAAATCCCTAATTTTAGATATTAAGCAATGCCCATAAAGTCTAACTTAGCCTGCAGAAGAGGAGCCTCAGGGGGAATGTCATTGCCGTCTACAACTACCTGAAGGGAGGCTGTAGCCAGGTGGGGGTTGGTCTCTTCTCCCAGGCAACCAGCAACAGGACAAGGGGACACAGCCTTGAGTTGTGCCAGGGGAGGTCTAGGCTGGATGTTAGGAGGAAGTTCTTCACAGAGAGAGTGATTGGCATTGGAATGGGCTGCCCAGGGAGGTGGTGGAGTCACCGTCCCTGGGGGTGTTCAGGAAAAGCCTGGATGAGGCACTTAGTGCCATGGTCTGGTTGACTGGATAGAATCATAGAATCATAGAATGGTTTAGGTTGGAAGGGACCTCAAGGATCATCCAGCTCCAACCCCCTGCCATAGTGGGGGGTGCTAGGTTGGACTGGATGATCTTGGAGGTCTCTTCCAACCTGATTGATTCTATTCTATTCTAATGAAGGAAATTTATATGTAGTCTTTTCAACAAACAGTATAGGAAGTATTTAAAACCCTCATCTTGTTTATTACCATGCTACTTATCTGTCTGATAGTAGTTATTTTTCTTTTACATGTGCCTCCCCAAACCCTACTTCAAAGGTATTTTAACTCTTGGATGTTTATGCTGGCTCAGCTAGCCATATTGCACACCAATTTACCTGTATGTTCAAAAGTGATCTGAGCCTCTGAAATACTATCATAGAATCATAGAATCAGTCAGGGTTGGAAGGGACCACAAGGATCATCTAGTTCCAACTCCCCTGCCATGGGCAGGGACACCCTACTCTAGATCAAGCTGGCCACAGCCCCATCCAGCCTGGCCTTAAACACCTCCAGGGGCAGGGCCTCAACCACCTCCCTGGGCAACCCATTCCTGGCTCTCACCACTCCAGGCTCAACAACTTCCTCCTCACGTCCAGCCTGAACCTACCCATCTCCAGCTTCGCTCCATTCCCCCGAGTCCTGTCACTCCCTGATATCCTGAAAAGTTTTTCCCCAGCTTTTTTTGCAGGCTCTCTTCAGATATTGAAAGGCCACAATAAGGTCACCTGGGAGCCTCCTCTTCTCCAGACTGAATAGCCCCAACTCTTTCAGTCTGTCCTTATAGGAGAGCTCCTCCAGCCCTCTGAGCATCCCAGTGGCTGTTCTCTGGACACGCTCCAGCATGTCCACATCCTTCTTGTAATGGGAGCTCCAGAACTGGACTCAGTATTCCAGGTGGGTTCTCACCAGAGTGCAGTAGAGGGGGAGATCACCTCCCTCGACCTGCTGGCCACACTTCTCCTGATGCAGCCCAGGATCTGGTTGGCCCTCCGAGCTGCAAGTGCACACTGCTGGCTCCTGTTGAGCTTCTCATCCACCAGCACTCAGGTCCCTCTCCTCAGGGCTGCTCTCTAGCCAGTCACTGCCCAACCTGTATTTGTGCTTGGGATTGCCTCGACCCAGATGCAGGACACTGCATTTGGTCTTGTTAAACCTCATGAGGTTGGCTTGTGCCCGCCTCTCCAGCCTGTCCAGGTCCTTTCCCTCAAGCCTGTCTGCTGCACCACGCAGCTTGGTGTCATCAGTGAACTTGCTGAGGGTTCACTCAGTGCCTCTGTCCGTGTCACTGACAAAGATGTTGAACAAGACTGGTCCCAGGACTGATCCCTGAGGGACTCCATTTGTCACTGGCCTCCACTTGGACATGGACCCATTGACAGTCACTCTTTGGGTGCTGCCATCAAGCCAGTTCTTTATCCATCTCACGTTCCACCCATCAAACCCATGTGTCACCAGCCTGGAGTCCCAGGATGTGGTGCGGGACAGTGTCAAAGGCCTTGCTCAGGTCCAGGTAAATGACATCAGTTGCTTGTCCCTCATCTATTAATGTTGTGATCTGTCTTGGGTTTCCCTTCTGAATCTTGTTTTGTACCCCTCTTATCTGTGCTTGTACACTACCTGTTCCTTCCAACAGAAGAGCACTTTCATTTTTAATCCCACCTAACTTTCTCCATAATTCTGGCATCTAAGATTTGTCAAAAAATTTGCCATGTGGATCTCTGCCACTTAGAATCATAGAATCATAGAATGGTTTAGGTTGGAAGGGACCTCAAGGATCATCCAGCTCCAACCCCCTGCCATAGGCAGGGACACCTCCCACTAGAGCAGGCTGCTCAAGGCCTCATCCAGCCTGGCTTTAAACACCTCCAGGGAGGAAGCAGCCACAACCTCCCTGGTTGTCCACAACCTCCCCTGGTGTCCCAGGTTGAAACAGTAGGGTTAAAAATCTTCTGGAGACTAGAAGATTGTTGTTCAATCCCATAATTCTGCTATCTTGTTATAAGCTCACAACAAGGTCAGCTCATGCTTCTTACCTCCTCCTCCTGCCCTGTGTGTGTGGCAGGAGCCAATTTATTGGGAGGAACATGTAAGCAGGAGGCCACTTTGGATGGCAGTGGCATTGTAGGGTTGGGGTGGGGAGGATTGGAGCACTGGGGAGTGTAGATCTAGTTTTTTGGGATGGGGAAAAATCCAAGGGGGTTTGCCATGGATGCAGTAATTGCTCTGTAATGCCTCTCTCTGTATTTCTCTCTAAATATAATGCTGTAATTTTTTTCTCCAGTTTGATTTGGGAGTTTAATTTCTGTCACTATCTTTAAAAAAACCCACGACAGCTGGAGGTGGAGAACTGAAGCCATTCAAAGCATGGCTGAGAGGAGAGATGTGTTTCAGATCCCTTCACTGTATCATCAAGAATCACAGTTATTGGCTGCTACTCACCAGTGGGAAAATCCAGGCTGGATACAAGAAACAGCAACAGAGAAATATTTAAATATACCTTTACCTAAGCAACATTGAAATGTTTTGCTGCCTTCCACAACCTCAGAGAGGTTCTACTTATATGCACCTGTCTATTCATTAACTGATGAAGGCATCCATCTGCTGCAGCTTTACATCAGCATTGCATTCCCTCACATCGAAACCGCCTGGAGCTTTCTGTCTTTTCTTCATATTAGTTTCCGGTGTACTAGGAGCAAAAAAGGCTTTTTCATGCTGATTGACAAACAGAGGCAAAACAAACTCTGGATTTGGAGCAGCATGAAAGAGCAAAATGAGCTTCACATCCAAAAACAATCTCTCCTCAGGGATGTGTCCCAGAGAGGTGGGTAGGTTCTTTTCATTAAAGGAGCAATGAAGAGAAAATAACATCACAGCTTTAGACATGACAGTCAGGACAGGAACTAGGTAAAAGCAGAGGGGTTTTTTTCTTCCTTTTTTTTTCCATGGGAAGCAGTTGCACTCTCTTATTTCCCCTCACTGCTGCAGCTGCTTGTTTGCAGCCCATTTCTATGTAGCCAAAAGACAAGTCAAAGCCTCAAATTAATCACCAAACCTGAGATGATCTCCTGACTAGATTTTGTGCAGTCCCTGAAGGTGTATTATTTAAAGAGACCTGGAAAATCATAGAATCATAGAATCAACCAGGTTGGAAGAGACCTCCAAGATCATTCAGTCCAACCTAGCACCCAGCCCCAGCCAGTCAACTAGACCATGGCACTAAGTGCCTCATCCAGGCTTTTCTTGAACACCTCTAGGGATGGCGACTCCACCACCTCCCTGAGCAGCCCATTCCAATGGCAATCACTCTCTCAGAAATGTTCCATAATGTTCCATAATGCTCTGTTAACTGGCAGCACTCTCCACCTCCTCCACACCCCAGTCTCTCTTTATTTTTTTTTTCCTTTTTAAAGAAGAAAAAAAACTGTCAGCTGTTTCTGACAGGTCTGAGAAATGGAGATGAAGCAAGCAGTCTCACTGTCTGCTGGCACAGCTAGCATAGCCCATTCCCTTTTTCTGAAGATGGACAGATTTCTCCTTTGAGTTAAAAAATAGAGATTCACAGGGATGATACTGGTTATTTTCCAATCACTCCTAAGTATAGCATTGCTGAAATCTTGAGCTTCTTGCTAACAACCTTTCTAACAAATGCCACATGCAATTTCAGAAAGACACTAAAATGATGAACTCCAAACCAGGAGCAAAATGTACAAACAAAGAGAGTTGGTGATAAAGGAGCATGTGGCATTGAGTCATTACACAAACACTATGAGGAGAGGCTGAGGGAGCTGGGGGTGTTTAGCCTGCAGAAGAGGAGGCTCAGGGCAGACCTTATTGCTGTCTACAACTACCTGAAGGGAGGTTGTAGCCAGGTGGGGTTGGTCTCTTCTCCCAGGCAACCAGCAAGAGAACAAGGGGACACAGTCTCAAGTTGTGCCAGGGGAAGTCTAGGCTGGATGTTAGGAGGAAGTTCTTCACAGAGAGAGTGATTGGCATTGGAATGGGCTGCCCAGGGAGGTGGTGGAGTCCCTGGAGGTGTTCAAGAAAAGAACTGGATGAGGCACTTAGTCTAGATGACTGGGTAGGGCTGGGTGCTAGGTTGGACTGGATGATCTTGGAGGTCTCTTCCAACCTGGTTGATTCTATGATTCTGTACTTTTATCAGAAGTGACTGTAGCCTCTTCTCAATACAAACAATAGCAAGCTGTGATATTTCAGCACAGCAATATCCATCACAAAATCAGGCTGCATTTAGTGAGGTAATGCTGTTTGCCTTACTGCCAAAGAAAGACTTCCCCAGGGTCCACAGCTCTCAGGCAATATGGCATACAGCGATAAAATTATTTACATTGTGGCTGCCATCACTTGCTGTGGAGCTCAGGTGCTGAGGCACTTAGAGAAGTGACCTCATGTACTGTGTCTGTCTGAACCAAAAATATAGTTTTGTTCCAGTTGTAAGAATCAGCAAGAACAGTTCTAGTTTCTTCCAACAGTAAGTTGTAAGGAACTGAAAGTCGGTAGCTTTGTGAAGCTTTTCTTTGCCAATATGATTTATTAGTATAATATTGTGCTCTCTAATTCATTTGGAATTCGCTCTAGTAAGACATACAGTGTCCTTTCTACACACATCTCAGAATGATTTGAAAGGGTTTGAAACTATTTTGAAACGTATAAACTGCAAAGTGAAGTTTCATTACTGTGTGCAGTTCTGGAGCCCCCAGCACAAGAAGGACATGGAACTGCTGGAGCGGGTCCAGAGGAGAGCCACGAAGATGCTCAGAGGGCTGCAGCAGCTCTGCTATGAGGACAGGCTGAGAGAGTTGGGGCTCTGCAGCCTGGAGAAGAGAAGGCTTGGAGGAGACCTTAGAGTGGCTTTCCAGTATCTGAAGGGAGCCTACAGGAAGGCTGGGGAGGGACTATTGACAAGGTCTGGGAATGTCAGGATGAGGGGGAATGGGTTTAAGCTGGAAGAGGGGAGATTTAGACTGGATGTTAGGAGGAAGTTCTTTACAGTGAGGGTGGTGAGACACTGGCACAGGTTGCCCAGGGAGGTTGTGGATGCTTCCTCCCTGGAGGCGTTTAAGGCCAGGCTGGATGAGGCCTTGAGCAGCCTGCTCTAGTGGGAGGTGTCCCTGCCTATTGCAGGGGATTGGAGCTGGATGATCCTTGAGGTCCCTTCCAACCTAAACCATTCTATGATTCTATGATTTTAGGAGTGGAGATCTTTTCTCCTACTTTACAGGGTAGGCTGAAAATCTCACATAAATGATTCCTTGAGATTTTCATCTTATTTTTAGTATTGAGACACTGAGATTTGATTAAGAAGCTGCCAGTGATAGAGAATCCATCATAACTGGAGTAAAGCTGTTCCACTGATTAATTACTCTCTTTGAATTTACCTTAGTCTAGCTTCCCTGAATCTCATGGATCCATCTTTCTGGCAGAAATACCACCTACCATAAGCCATCTCTTCCCACTATCACCTCTTAATTTTCTCTTTGATGCACTAAACAAATTAATTTTTTTTCATTTGTCCTTAGAAAAAAGCATTTCTCTATTATTCTTTTCTCTATCTTTTTCAATCCTTCATCTCCTTTTTTCTGAAGTGACTGTTGGAAGTCGAAACAAAAATGTATCATGAGTCCTAGAGGTTCATGACTCATAACAACAGCTATAACTCTCTTATAAGCAACTAAAATAGCTAAAAGAAACATGTAGGTCCCTCTTCATGCCATGACAACTGCAAAAATAGTACTCTCTGTTTCATATATAATATTTCCCACCTAATTCTTCAGAAATTGTATTAAACCTTAGGTATATAAAATTTCCCACTTACATTCCTATTACAATCATGTCCCTGTACGAGAGGGATATGGATATGCTGGAATGTGTCCAGAGAAGGGCCATGAGGATGATCAGAGGGCTGGAGCACCTCTTATATGAGAAGAGACTCAGGGAATTGAGGCTGTTCAGTCTGGAGAGGAGAAGGCTCCGAGGTGACCTTATTGTGGCCTTTCAGTATCTGAAGGGGGCCTACAAGAAAGCTGGGGAGGGACTTTGTAGGATGTCAGGTAGTGATAGGACTGGGGGGAATGGAACAAAGCTAGAAATGGGTAGATTCAGACTGGATGTTAGGACAAAGTTCTTCACTATGGGGGGAATTCCAACCCTGACTGATTCTATGATTCAGTTGTTTCACTGCTGTAAAACTCTTCAGTTACTGATTTGAAGGATGATACAGTTTCTATATATGTCTGGAAATAAAACCATGTCAGGTGACCATACAAAAAATGTGTTGAAGTAGCTTCTTGCTTAATTCTGTGACAGCAGACTCTATATCCCACATGCAATTTGTAATTGTTATTCATCCACTAATTGTGTGTTACCAGAAATTTTATGATTGCAGCACTTACAGTTGTAGTCCTCCTGGGTTAGACTCGGCCAAGAAGAAACAGAAGCAACATCTGTCCAGAAACCAATCCATGGGGCTGTGACTTGAAGTCTTACAGTTACTCTCACTCAACCACTGCCCTGTTTCTGTGGGATCTTTGGATTTTGTTTAGTGACAATTTTCTCATCAGAATGTTGTGCCAATATATCACCTGTGTCAAAAACATCTCACAGAGAAACCTTCACTGGAGACACCTCAGATCTCAAAAATGACACTGTTTGTTTGACAGGATCTATCCTCTATGAAAGCATGCATTTATTATACTGCCATTCCTTTCTGCTTTCCCATCTGTGACTCAGCACTGCCTTTTCCATGGTTTTCCCATAAGCAGCCTCTTTATGGTTTTCCTAGGCAATTTTCCTGAACTCTAAGTAGAATCATAGAATCAACCAGGTTGGAACAGACCTCCAAGATCCAACCTAGCACCCAGCCCTATCCAGTCAACCAGACCATGGCACTAAGTGCCGCATCCAGGCTTTTCTTGAACACCCCCAGGGACGGTGACTCCACCACCTCCCTGGGCAGCCCATTCCAATGCCAATCACTCTCTCTGCCAACAACTTCCTCCTAACATCCAGCCTAGACCTCCCCCGGCACAACTTCAGACTGTGTCCCCTTGTTCTGTTGCTGGTTGCCTGGCAAAAGAGACCAACCCCCACCTGGCTACAACCTATGATTAGATGCTGGAACATTCACATTTATTCAATATTGTTTTTTTTTACAAATAAAAATCTATGTCTATGAGAGATCTTTATCCCTTTTTTCTTTTTTTTTAAGGTCTTGTAATGACAGGACAAGGGGTAATGGGTTTAAACTGGCAGAGGGGAGACTCAGACTAGATGTTAGGAAAGGGTTCTTTGCAGTGAGGGTGGTGAGACATTGGAACAGGTTGCCCAAGGAGGTTGTGTATACTCCCTCCCTGGAGCTATTCAGGTTCTTTTGTGTCCGTTTCCCGTGCTTCCCTCTCTGGTGGAGCAGAAAAACATGCCTAGGCAAGGCAGGACATGGATAAGCCTATTTTGGGGCTATCAGGCCTGCCACAACATTCAACCAGGTTAACTAACCTTAAAGGAAATGATAACAGTTATTGTTATATAGATTGTAGAACTATATTGTTGTCCCTGTCTATGGCAGGGGGTTGGAGCTGGATGATCCTTGAGGTCCCTTCCAACCTAAACCATTCTATGATTCTATGATTCTATAGTTCTAGAATCATATGATTCTAGGACTGTTTGTTTCATTCTGATAAGTTTTGTCAAACCTTAATGAAATCAAACATTGTGTTATAATAATCATATAAAACAAGTCTTATAGAGTCATGACCCATTCATTTAAAATGCAATCTGTAGTCTTCAGTTTAATTTGTCTGTTTGGCAGTACTCTTACACCTGCTTGCTGGACACTGTGGCCCTATATGATCATAGCATCATAGTATTACAGTATCACCAGGGTTAGAAGAGACCTCACAGATCATCAAGTCCAACCCTTCACCACAGAGCTCAAGGCTAGACCATGGCACCAAGTGCCACGTCCAATCCTGCCTTGAACAGCTCCAGGGATGGTGACTCCACCACCTCCCTGGGCAGCCCGTTCCAGTAGCCAATGACTCTCTCAGGGAACACCTTTCTCCTCACCTCGAGCCTAAACTTCCCCTGGCGCAGCCTGAGGCTGTGTCCTCTTGTTCTGGTGCTGGCTGCCTGAGAGAAGAGAGCAACCTCCTCCTGGCTACAACCACCCCTCAGGTAGTTGTAGACAGCAATAAGGTCTGCCCTGAGCCTCCTCTTCTCCAGGCTAAACAACCCCAGCTCCCTCAGCCTCTCCTCATAGGGCTGTGCTCGAGGCCTCTCACCAGCCTCATTGCCCTTCTCTGGACACGCTCAAGCATCTCAATGTCCCTCTTAAACTGGGGGGCCCAGAACTGGACACAGTACTCAAGGTGTGGTCTAACCAGTGCAGAGTACAGGGGCAGAATGACCTCCCTGCTCCTGCTGGCCACACCATTCCTGATGCAGGCCAGGATGCCACTGGCTCCCTTGGCCACCTGGGCACACTGCTGGCTCATGTTCAGGCGGGTTCATGTCTCAGTAATGCAGAGCTGTCTGAAGGGTTCTGAGTCATCATTTGCTTTTCATTGAGGCAGAGCAGTAATACATGCACAAATGTATACAGACAAAAACCTAAACACACAGCTCATTTCCTTCTGGATCATATTGATTAGTTTTGGAGAGGGATTGGAGAGGGAACTGTGATGCCAGTTGTCATTGATTTCCATGACAAATGAGGAATTGACCAGCAAGATTCTGGCTAGTCAAAAGATAACAACACTTACATACAATCCAAGAAGCAAGTCAATGATTAGCTTTGCTGAAGTATCAGAACTGCTTTTAGATAACATTAATTTCAAGAAGATGGATGTAGATACTTTGCTGTTTCAAGGCAAGGAACATTGATTTTTGTTTTTTTTCTTTAGTTTCAATTATTTAACTAGTTTTATCCCCAGTGGATATTACAGGATGTCCTGCTGTTTATTACAAGCTTAGACTTCTGATATAAAAATAGCTGGTTTTGTTCTGTTTGCTCTTGATCGAACCTATTTAGTAAGGTAATAATTACATCTACGCTCCTCAGCTGTCAAATCTATGTTAAATGGGGAAATTTTTGTTAGGTGTGATCACTAATGCCAGGAGAACCAGTTACCAAGATATTTCTTTTTAAAAAAAAGGATGCTGTTCAACACCTGCATACTCTGTTTTGTACTGAACTGCACTAATTAGCACATTTCGAGGTACGATTAGAGCACTACAGGAAGCTTTCCAAATGCCATTAATTATGGATGTGATCTTAAATTATTCACTTTGAATAATTTTTTTTTCCTTGCTGCATCCCTTTTATCCACCACTAAACTTTTGTTGCATCCCAGAAGAGATCAAATTAAATCTCAAATGGAAGCTTGTTACACTAAACAAAAGGCAAAATGAAAATCACTAATTTTTTTTTGTCCTTAGAGGAATGTGGGTGAGAGACATTTCAAACATTCAGCATTCACTACCTCAGCCTCTATCTACATTGCAAGAGTGATACTCATGCAACCACTACACTACCTCAGCCTCTGTCTACATTGGAAGAGTGATACTCATGCAGCAACCACTACACTACCTCAGCCTCTATCTACATTGGAAGAGTGATACTCATGCAACCACTACACTGCCTCAGCCTCTATCTACATTGCAAGAGTGATACTCATGCAACCAATAGCCATGAAAATTTCCATCTCTCACTGAAGCAGCATCACAGAATGCAATTAAATATTTTCATAATGGTTTATTCTTTTTCCTTGTAAAGATTACTATACCAGCTCATTTATCAAAGGTCCTGGTATATCTTATACAGCCTAATAGCTTGGGAACAACTGAAGAACTTTTTCCAGGTTTACACACAACTAGACTTGTAACAAAGGTGCAAACAAAGGAAGACAGCACTGGAAAGGAGAGAGACGCTGAGAGGGGGAAGGGTGCAGGCATAAGGTAGGAGAAAGGAAAGGTATGTGGTGACCAAAGCTACAGTCCAAGGTAAGAAGCAGACAGAAGAGGAATGATGGATGGAAAAATGCAGAGAGAGTAAGGAGAGCCTTTTCCTTAAAGTATCAAAACTGGCTGCTTTCAGGTTGTGGATTGCACAGGACACTGTGACATCCAGAACTGCTGTCCAGCACGGTTCTGAGGCTGCAGTGTCCTGCACTGAAACTACTCTAAGGAAGATGTCTGGGTCCTAGGTGTTTACAGCTCTAAACAACTAAAGGAAGGAACCTTGGGTAATGTGGCTCACATAGCATAACAACTCACATTTCCATATTCACATGTCCTAAATACCTCTCCAGTGAAAAATATGGCACAGAGAATAAATTGCTTTGACTCCCTCTTCCTTATTTCTTCCCTTCCACATGTTATATAGACTTGCTGGTGCCTTTAGAAGGACACGACTTTTTTGCCCAGATAAGGAATGAAAAAAACGGTAGCCAGGTGGGGGTTGGTCTCTTCTCCCAGGCAACCAGCAATAGAACAAGGGGACACAGTCTCAAGTTGTGCTGGGGGAAGTATAGGCTGGATGTTAGGAGGAAGTTGTTGGCAGAGAGAGTGATTGGCATTGGAATGGGCTGCCCAGGGAGGTGGTGGAGTCACCGTCCCTGGGGGTGTTCAAGCAAAGCCTGGCTGAGGCACTTAGTGCCATGGTCTGGTTGAGTGGCTAGGGCTGGGTGCTTGGTAGGACTGGATGATCTTGGAGGTCTCTTCCAACCTCATTGATTCTATGATTCTATGATTCTATGCTAGAATCTTTTGAAAGATAAAGTTCATATCTACACATAATATACAGAGACATAGTAAAGGTTCCTATTTGTGTCCTCCAGAGAAGACAAATAGTCAAACAATCCCAGTGTGTGCAATGACCAAACATTGTTCTCAGATTTTACTTTTTGTTTTTTTTTTTTAAGTTTAAATTCCTTCTTTAAAGTTTTCCATAAGTACATACTTGTTTTCTTAAAGACTGCTGATAAAATCCAGTGAAAATGAATGACAATTCTCTTAAAATGTGTTTAAAATACTCAGTTGTAGAAAACAGAAATGAACTATATTCCAAAGTGGAGTGATATCATTTCACATAATAGACATTACCTACTTAAAGGTAAACAGAGCTGAAGTTGTTCTCTGGATAGGAAAACTCCAGCAATCATTCAGAAGTCTACTCTCTCTCTGATTCAGTGATGTTAGGTTGGTGTCATGTGCAAACTGTAATCTTACTGACATGATAAAAGGGAATTTTATTGTGTTTGGCATGATTAAAGTTCTTTAACAAGACTGTTTCTGAGATCTTGACTCAATATCTTATGTAGCTATTACCAAGAAACTGCTAAAGCACTCCTGATGTTTAGCATTTTATCTTGTCTATTTCACTAAGTTCCTTTCGTCCTGAAAATAACTCCTGCAGATCTTGACATGAGGTGCTGCATCTGTAGACATTGCCAAGAACTCACTCACATGCTTGAATGGGCTAGGGATAAGGATCATAGAATCACAGAATGTCACAGGCTGGAAGGGACCTCCAAAGATCATCTAGTCCAACCCCCCTGCCAGAGCAGGATCACACAGGAACGTTTCCAGGTGAGTGTTGAATATCTTCAAAGAGGGAGACTCCACAACCCCCCTGGGCAGCCTGTTTCAGTGTTCTGCCACCCTCACAGTGAAAAAAATTCCTCTTCATGTTTAAATGAATCTTCCTATGCCTCATAATAGGTAAACATCCCATTCCTTATCCTTATTACATCAAAGGAGTTTGCATCATCTCTTACAGATGCATCCCAATATCAGGTCCATACTAGACAATCGGAAACCTAACTGATAATGAAAACTGCAATAATCCATTCATGATAATGAGATATATATACATTCATATATATCCATTCATGATAACTGTAATTATCCATTCATGACAAGAGAGACTATTAGGCAAATAAAATACATTTAAATGCTTTTACTGATCTTGACAACCTTGTAGCCTTACTCATTTTAATGCTCTATGTTCATACTTTATCCTTCATGATCACTTGACACTATAAGATATCACAGTAAGGAGAGCAGAACCTCTCTTAAAGTAGTTGTTTCTTGTCCTCAAGATCTTGAGATCATACAGCAATGCTCTGTGCAGCATGCAGGATGCTTTCTGCCACCCTGGAACTTGCTCAAAACCACCACCAAGTTGCCAAAGATCTGTGAAACATATTGTGGACGTTTGAGATGATTTTCTAGCTCAGACATGGGGGAGAGGTAAACGTTCCAGGGACAGGCCATATAATGGCAACAATGGATAGGTGAATATAATTTCACTGGAGCATCAAGAGCTTTATGTCTAGAAGCACAGCTTGTTCTTTCCCCTTGCTGGCTTCTGCTGCTTGAGCTGTGCCTGCCTGCTATCTTCCCCAGCTGCTGTTTCGGCTGCTGCTGCTTTTGCTGCTTTGCTGCTGCTTGACCCTTTCCCCATCTTCCTTAAGGTGATTATATTTTTTTTTCTCTAGTACTTTATTTCTCTTATACTTGTTATACTTACACTATAAGAAATACAATTTCATCTTTCCCTGACTTTCAACAAAAAAAAATCTGTGTTGTGGTGAGTTTATTCTACCGGGGGAGAGATCCACCCTAACCCGGGACACACAGAACATTTCCAATCAGCAAAACAAAATCTCATGGGAAAAGCAAGTGTTTAGAGAATGGAAGTCTCATCTTTAGTGTTATATACTCACTGTCTGGCTAACACTGCAGTTCTGGAAGAAAGCAGTGAATGATTTTCTAAGTTCTTACTGTCTTTGTGATATTGAGAGTTGCCTGCAAAAGTTTACTAGAGAAAAAAAAAAAGAACAATAGGCTGGAAAACACAGAAACGAAGAAAATCTGAACAAAGGATGAGGATGCTGGCTAAGCTGTCAGCCCATGGCTTGGATGGCAACACTCTGTGCTGGGTTAGGAACTGGCTGGAGGGCCGAGCCCAGAGAGTGGTGGTGAATGGTGTCACATCCAGCTGGCAGCTGTCACTAGTGGTGTCCCTCAGGGGTCAGTGCTGGGCCCCATCCTCTTTAACATCTTCATAGATAATCTGGATGAGGGCATGGAGTCAGTCATCAGCAAGTTTGCAGATGACAC
>WAAF01011189.1:40572-55043 GCA_013400475.1 Tricholaema leucomelas | reverse complement strand
CCTCAGGTAGTTGTAGACAGCAATAAGGTCTCCCCTGAGCCTCCTCTTCTCCAGGCTAAACAACCCCAGCTCCCTCAGCCTCTCCTCGTAGGGCTGTGCTCGAGGCCTCTCACCAGCCTCGTTGCCCTTCTCTGGACACGCTCAAGCATCTCAATGTCCCTTCTAAACTGGGGGGCCCAGAACTGAACACAGTACTCAAGGTGTGGTCTAACCAGTGTAGAGTACAGGGGCAGAATGACCTCCCTGCTCCTGCTTTTCACAGCCTATAATCTAATTTCTCTCATTAAAATATTCCACTTAGCCTCAAACCAGCACAGCCTCCAACACTTAAAAATCTCTGTGCTTCCAAGTACTATTTACTAGTGCTAAGGCTTTCTCCTCTCTTTTAACACCCTTTCCCACAGGTCTAGATCCTTTTACTGTATAACTCTGCAAACCAAGATGGATATATGTTAATAAAGCTTTCACATCTTCGAGTAGGAGACTTCCATTCTGCTTGCTTACCAGAAGAACATGGTACAGAAGATGTTGAACTAGTTTGTGTAATCCTAAAAGCCTCCATTTTATGCTTTTAGTCAATAATATTTGATTTGTGTCCTGGTTAGCAAATATGAGCAGGTATTTTTGAACCATCATTAAACTTAATAGCAGCTATCCTGCATCCTACTACTGTCTTAATTTATATACAGTACTCATCATCACTACCTCTTTTTGATCTGTCTACTTTGAGCCTCTTCCCCTAAATCTTGTATATAAATAGGGAATGGGTGAGTTTTAAAAGATACTGATGTATGAAGTCATATGATTAACAGCTTCATTCAAAATTCCAGCAAGGAGCTTCAGAGTACAATCAAGGCATGAGAGCTAGGTAAGCATACACATGTAGGGAAGGAGTCTTCATTTCTGTCCTTCTTTCCTTATCCATAACAGAATCATATTCCACTGGAAACAGTTGACTTTTCAAGTCAGGCTGTTGTCAGACTCAAGGGAAGCAATTAGATGGAAAGTAGACCAGCTGGTATGACAGTAATTAGACTATAGATTTGTTGTGATCAGGACCCAAAGCTGCACTCTGAAATTAGCTCACAACTTTAATTAAACCTGTAGTAACAGCTTACTTTTATTTCTTAATTATTATTTTATTGGAAACACAGCTGAACAGGGGATTGGATGCTCACTGAACTAGTAAAAACTAATATAGCTATTTCCCTCTGTATAATCTGTAGAGATCAGACCACCTTAGCAGTTACAAATAGTTATCACAAGTGTCCCTCTGGGTCTTTGACATCTACAGACATTTCATTAAAAGGCTCAAACTGGTGTACAGTTAGCACTTCCTATGGTGAATTTAGAGTCCATGTAGGCAAGCAAAGCCATCATAGACTGCACCTACACTAATATTAGCATTATTATTGAAGGCATTTTGATGTCTTTTCTCACTTTACCCATTCACCACACACAGACTGTATTTACAGAGCTTATTTAATGCAAATGGAATAGGTAGGTTCTTGTGTAAGAAACTGTGCTAGTTTGAGCCTAGCTGGCATGTTTTGGTGAGAAGAACTAGATGATAGGCTGTAAAATGAAAACAATGGTGAGGTCTACTTCCCTCACAGTCTTGCTGAGATGTATACAAAAGAAGAAAGGCAAAACAAAGATTAGGGCATTTGCTTCTTCTCCTCGCTGGGGAACTTTGCCTGCTGGGGAGCTCGTGGCTGCTGGCTGGACTCCATCTTGCTTTCTAACCTCACCCTCCTTTGCTTGGCTGCTTCACCTTGCTTTTTACCCTTTTGGCCGAACCTCCATTCTTCCTTAGGACTGGGGTAAGGTTGAGAGGGGTAGGGGGAAGGTGAGGGGTGGTTGAGAGCCCCTCCTGGGGACTCAGGTTTCTGGGAGGGGAATTGTGTTTGTATTACCTTTTTTCCCTTATATATTTCTGTCTATAACTGTATATACTGTAAATATCTGCTTGTAAATTGTGCCAGCTGTAAATATAAGCTTCATTCAAATTTCCAGAGCCGACTGAGTCTAGTCTGGGTAATTTCTAAAAGTGTGGGGGGGGCGGGGGACACCCAAACCATCACAGAAACTGAACCAGCAGGTCTCTTCCAGACCTGTACTGTATATGTTCTGAGTGATAAAGACACAGTTAGTGAAACTAAATAGCTCCAAATCCTAGACATAGTAGAGGTATTTGGTCCAGAGTTCCAGGCTATTTTTTGTCTGATTGGCACCACCTAAACTTCATGTTATGTAAATAGCAGGTATCCAGCACCAGCTCTTTCAGTTTGCTAAACCAGTCCTGTGGCACCAAATTCCTCACCAACGTAGGCACAGTCACAAGTGGCAATAGGTCACTGGGATCTTACACAGGAAGGGAATGTATAAAAACTGAGAAAGTTGTCTTAATTTTCATCTATCACAGTATCACAGTCTCACAGTATCAGCAAGGTTGGAAGAGACCTCATAGATCATCAAGTCCAACCTGTTACCACAGAGCTCAAGGCTAGACCATGGCACCAAGTGCCACGTCCAACCCTGCCTTGAACAGCTCTAGGGACGGCGACTCCACCACCTCCCTGGGCAGCCCATTCCATCTATCTGTGTGTGGAACTTTGAAGACAAACATATAAAGAACTATCTAAACAAGGCCCCTGTACACATACTGTTTTACAGTGCAAAGTTAGAACCAGCACAAATTTCAAAGTTAGGGCACATGAGAAATATTCCTATTATGGTAGTATTCATTCATTGAGGTTTCCATTACAGCTCTGAGCTTGGATACTGCTTATCCATGTCTCTTCTACAATGTCTAAAATCTTTGTACACACTTGTAACTGCTACTAGTATTAATTATTAATACCCAGGCTTTTATCACAATACATACAAATAAGATGACAGAAACAGGATCCATTGATCTCTACAGACAGATGAATGCCACTGAAGCCAAAAGTATTTCTCCCAGTGGATTGATTGGAGCACTTCACTCATAGTAGCCATAAGCATATCATACAATGTTCCAAGAAGGGCAGGTATTCTTGGAGAATGCACCATATCCATCAATACAGATACATGAGAAATCAAAATGGAATGGTGTGCTAGTTTGGGGCTAACTGGAATATATAAATGGAAAATTAGGATATGGGCTGTGAAAAGGAAACTATGGTGATGTCTACTTAAATCATAGGCTTGCTGAGATGTATAAAAACAAGAACAGAAAACCCAGCTAAGATAGCATCAGTGTGTGTGTGTGTGTCTCTGTTGCAGTGGGTGCCCTGGGCTTCTTACCCTGGAGAAGAGGAGGCTCAGGGCAGACCTCATTGCTGTCTACAACTACCTGGAGGGAGGCTGTGGCCAGGTGGGGGTTGGTCTCTTCTCTCAGACAACCAGCAACAGAACAAGGGGACACAGTCTCAAGTTGTGCCGAGGGAAGTATAGGCTGGATGTTAGGAGGAAGTTCTTCACAGAGAGAGTGATTGGCATTGGAATGGGCTGCCCAGGGAGGTGGTGGAGTCACTGTCCCTGGAGGTATTCAAGAAAAGCCTGGATGAGGCACTTAGTGCCATGGTCTGGTTGACTGGCTAGGGCTGGGTGCTAGGTTGGACTGGATGATCTTGGAGGTCTCTTCCAACCTGGTTGATTCTATTCTATTCTATTCCGAGTAACTAATCCTTCTGCTTTCTAACCCCACTTGCCAAACCTCTCAACTCACCTCACATGTAAGGCTGACTTTGGGATAAGGTAGAGGAGTGGAAGGAAGGTGGAAGTGTGGTTGGGAGCCCTCCTGGGGACTCTGATTTCTGGGAGGGCTGTTGTGTTTCTGAATTACTTTTGATTTGTATATTTCTGTATATAGCTGAAAAAAACTGTTTGGGTATTTTCTCCTTTGAGTGAAGGCAAACCTGTCTGAGGAGTGTATTCTGCTGAAGGTCCTGGTTATACATATTGGGTAATTCAGGAGAATGGAGAAATCCAGTGTATTCCACAGAGAATCTAACTTTAGCTGAGAGTTTAAATGCAGAGTGTATAATACAAGCTGTTAGGAGTTTTCTGTTCTAGGTACTATGTGGCGTCCAATATGACAGAATCTGCAAGAGAATATACAGTACATGAGCATGAACCCAGTGTTCTCATCTCATCTATGAGGAGACAAACTGTTTTCTGAGCTTTTGAATCACCTACATCTGAGATAGCCAGACTGGAGCATGAACTGAAGTTGTTCTACACATTATTGTAAATGTTGCTTTAGATTAGACAGTTCTCAGCAAGACTCTGAGTGAGACAGACGGGTGTGGATTGTGTTGATTTGAGGCTAATGGGAGTATTTTAATGAGAAAAATTAGATTCTAGGCTGGGTGAAGAAGCAATCATGATATTTAGGTTTGCTGAGATGTATAAAAGCAAGGACACAAACAGATAAGACGGTCAGAGTTCTGTCCATTGGAGTCTGTCAGTGTTGGTGTTTTCTCCTTGGGTTGCTGCTGGGCTGCATGGATCTAATCATTCTGCTTCTAACCGCCTCTTTCTGATCCTTCCNTGTATATATATATATTGTATATATATATTGTATATATATATATGTATATATAAAGCCAGATTCCTTAACTTCCAGCAGTCTGGGTCTAGTCTGGGTGATTTCATTGAGTGTGGGTGGGGCAGGTAACTCCCAAACCATCACAAATGGATACTTGTAAAAACAGAACTTTGTTCTTAATTTGCAGCCACCCTTAACTGTAACACACCATCATTCCAGATTTTCTCTATGTGAAATAGAAACATCTACTGTCTACGTCTGCTATTAAGTGCTTTACACAAAAGGTTGAATTATACTAGTTATGAGATTGAAACAAGCCAAGGTTGGACGTGGCACTTGGTGCCATGGTCTAGCCTTGAGCTCTGTGGTAAACAGGTTGGACTTGATGATCTGTGAGGTCTCTTCCAACCTTGGTGATACTGTGAGACTGTGATACTGTGAAACTAGAAGATAAACAGTACAAAATTTCTGGGGTGAGAAAGAGGAATTTCATTTTTTTTAAACTCTGCCTTAACTGGAATGCTCTGCATTTTAATCTTTACAAAGCTGAAGAGTAACAGTCCATTCCTCTTGTCAAGGCACAACTCTCTCCTGAAGTGCATAACCACAAGTGCTATTTCAGTATGAGGTAGGATTTTATCCCCGTAATACTTCTCTTTAGAATAGAAATAAAGTTCTTAGGTCACGTTTTAAAATAGCATTCCTTAATCTAATATATACTTTTAATCATTTTTACTCTTAATTATTCCTAATTGAGCTCCTTTAGGATAAGTTTCATGATCTGATTCTTACCAAATACAATAACCCTACTGGAATGTGTCTCTTATCTTTAGACATGAAATTTGTACAATATTACTATAATAATGTCTAATACAGGTTTGGTTTTTTTTTTCCTTTTTGCATTTCAAACACCACAAAGGTAGCAGATTCATAGAATCATAGAATCAAGCAGGTTGGAAGAGACCTCCAAGATCATCCAGTCCAACCTAGCACCCAGCCCTATCCAGTCAACCAGACCATGGCACTAAGTGCCTCATCCAGGCTTTCCTTCAACACCTCCAGGGACGGTGACTCCACCACCTCCCTGGGCAGCCCATTCCAATGTCAATCACTCTCTCTGACAACAACTTCCTCCTAACATCCAGCCTATACTTCCCCCAGCACAACTTGAGGCTGTATTCCCTTGTTCTGTTGCTGGTTGCCTGGGAGAAGAGACCAACCCCTACCTGGCTACAACCTCCCTTCAGGTAGTTGTAGGCTACCATTTCAATACCTGCATTGAAAGGAAAAGATTTAATATGCTGATGTGAATAGAAGATCCTGTGAAACTGAAGCCAAACCAAAATTCTAATTGTATTTAATTGGCAACCAAAGAGTAATAACATTATTTAAGATTTTGGTGAAAGAAATCAGTCTTCAGAAAATCTATATTTACTAGACCAATAATCACAGCCTAACAGTTCTTTTTAAGTACAATTTTCTGATCTCATCATCAATCTCAGAGAAATCCTTGCAGAGTTTTGCAATATGTCTGGACAGCCAAACACCTCTGAGAGACCTGTCCTGGAGGCAAGAAACAAGATTCTCTTCGACTGCAATCCCAAAGTAACATGGTATATTGACAGAAAAAAAAGACCTGTTCCAAGGTACTTCTAATTTCAGCTCCTGAACAAGCCAAAAGGAATGTTCTCTGTAAGTAATCATAATTTCTGACCAGAGAACACTCTGTATCTTAGGTACTTTGTGAGACATGGAAGGGTAGTGTTTCATCCACCACTCCAACATTTGCCACTCTCTGAAAGAAGGGACACATTTCATTTTGTGAACAGATTCTGTCTCACCAAATCAAAGGAGTGAGGGATGCTTGTAGAATTTCTTATGGTGACACTACTAAAAAATATCTTTTCCTGGCCAAACTATTCAGATAGATCTGCTTCTTGAAGCAGCTCACTATGGCTGTGAAAATGCACAGGGGAGGGTGGGAATGCTTTCAGCCCAATCTTAGGATGCAAGTTTAACGAATCCTTAAATTGATTTAATATGGTCAAACCAAATGAACACAGCATTCCAAATTAAGCTGCCACCACAATAAACAGTTCTGCCACCCCGAGACTGTTACACAGCTTCTGCCAATGCAGGCAGGTGACAGAAGATCATATTGACCCGAAGGAAAACTAACCTGGGAAAACGTGGTTAATAAAATGGCTACTGGAATGGGCTGCCCAGGGAGGTGGTGGAGTCGCCGTCCCTGGAGCTGTTCAAGGCAGGATTGGACGTGGCACTTGGTGCCATGGTCTAGCCCTGAGCTCTGTGGTAAAAGGTTGGACTTGATGATCTGTGAGGTCTCTTCCAACCTTGGTGATACTGTGTGAACTGAGATACTGTGTGTGAACTATACTGATAAAGATTAGAATAAAAAAGTCACTTCCAAGACAGGCAAGTTTCATGTTCTCACAGACACTAGTCAAGTCCCAGAAGCACATTTAGAAACTGATTGGGTGGTAATGCAGTATATGAACTTGATTTACAGTATGTTCCCCGTGGGACATATAACCGAGGAGAAGGTTGCAACTATTCCCTATATAGCTAATACTTTAGCATGGTAGCTTTGTGAGCATCCTGCAGCACAGGTGTTGTAAAAGATGAGTAAGTTATTAAAGCAAGAATCTCTTAAAGCTGGGTCGGTGCAATCCCAGGCACAGATACAGGCTGGGTGGGGAATGGCTGACAGCAGCCCTGAGGAGAAGGACCTGGGGGTCTGGGTTGATGAAAAGCTCAACATGAGCCTGCAGTGTGCACATGCAGCCCAGACAGCAACCCTGTGCTGGGCTGCAGCAAGAGCAGTGTGGGCAGCAGGGCAAGGGAGGGGATTCTCCCCCTTTACTCTGCTCTCCTCAGACCCCACCTGGAGTACTGTGTGCAGTTCTGGAGCCCCCAACACAAGAAGGACATGGAACTGCTGGAGCGGGTCCAGAGGAGAGCCACGAAGATGCTCAGAGGGCTGCAGCAGCTCTGCTATGAGGACAGGCTGAGAGAGTTGGGGCTCTGCAGCCTGGAGAAGAGAAGGCTTCGAGGAGACCTTAGAGTGGCTTTCCAGTATCTGAAGGGAGCCTACAGGAAGGCTGGGGAGGGACTATTGACAAGGTCTGGTAATGTCAGGACGAGGGGGAATGGGTTTAAGCTGGAAGAGGGGAGATTTAGACTGGATGTTAGGAGGAAGTTCTTTACAGTGAGGGTGGTGAGACACTGGTTGTCCAGGGAGGTTGTGGATGCTT
The DNA here is from genome assembly GCA_013400475.1 of Tricholaema leucomelas. NCBI lineage: Eukaryota > Metazoa > Chordata > Aves > Piciformes > Lybiidae > Tricholaema lacrymosa > Tricholaema leucomelas. The sequence goes on along the minus strand of WAAF01011189.1, from coordinate 47,234 downwards.
CCTCCCTGGAGGCGTTTAAAGCCAGGCTGGATGAGGCTTTGAGCAACCTGCTCTAGTGGGAGGTGTCCCTGCCTATGGCAGGGGGTTGGAGCTGGATGGTCCTTGAGGTCCCTTCCAACCTAGACCATTCTGTGATTCTATGATTCTATGAGTAACTGAATAAGTAAAGCACCTCACACATCTTGCCAAACCATCCATTATCAGAGACCACCTACACTCTGCTCTCTCTCTGCAGAGCAGCTCACATCTCTCAAAGCACCAGGTGTGTCAAACAGTGGCATCTAGCCAGCTTCTTTCTGCAAAAGAAATGCCATAAACAGTACAGTTTTCTACCACAGACATATCTAAGAGTTTGACAGCCATCCCTGTCTCATCACTTGTTATAATTTATAACAAAATCAATGAAGAGATAAAAAAATAAAAATCATGTGCATTGAGGGTGTGTGTGTATGTATAGGTGCATTGGTTCAACCTGACTGACCCCACTAGTATGGATGAGGGATAGGGTTTGGGGTGACAGGATTATTCCCCGCCACCAGCAGCACAGAACAACAGAGCAATCTGGATCATATATGCTACACCACGATGATGATAACAGGAATGGGGTGGTCTAAGCTTTATAGAACTTGTAATATACTCTATTTGTGCTGGGACAGGAACTGGCTAGAAGGCTGAGCTCAGAGAGTGGTGGTGAATGGAGCCACATCTAGTTAGCAGCCAGTCACTAGTGGTGTTTGCCAAGGATCAGTGCTGGGCGCAGTCCTGTTCAATATCTTTATTGATGATCTGGATGAGGGGATTGAGTCCAGAATCAGTAAGTTTGCAGATGACACCAAGCTAGGAGCAGGTGTGGATCTGTTGGAAGGTAGGAGAGCCCTGCAGAGGGACCTAGACAGGCTGGATGGGTGGGCAGAGGCCAATGGGAGGAGATTTAACAAGGCCAAGTACAAGGTTCTGCACTTTGGCCACAACAACCCCAAGCAGCACTACAGGCTGGGGACAGAGTGGCTGAGAGCAGCCAGGAAGAAAGGGACCTGGGGGTACTGGTGGATAGTAGGCTGAAGATGAGCCAGCAGTGTGCCCAGGTGGCCAAGAGGGCCAATGGCATCCTGGCCTGTATCAGGAACAGTGTGGCCAGTAGGACGAGGGAGGTTATTCTTCCCCTGTACTCAACACTGGTCAGGCCACACCTTGAGTACTGTGTCCAGTTCTGGGCTCCTCAACTCAAGAGAGATGTTGAGGTGCTGGAACGTGTCCAGAGAAGGGCAACAAAGCTGGTGAGAGGCCTGGAACACAAACCCTGTGAGGAGAGGCTGAGGGAGCTGGGGGTGTGCAGCCTGGAGAAAAGGAGGCTCAGGGCAGACCTCATTGCTGTCTACAACTACCTGAAGGGAGGTTGTAGCCAGGTGGGGGTTGGTCTCTTCTCCCAGGCAACCAGCAATAGAACAAGGGGGCACAGTCTCAAGTTGTGCCGGGGGAAGTCTAGGCTGGATGTTAGGAGGAAGTTGTTGCCAGAGAGAGTGATTGGCATTGGAATGGGCTGCCCAGGGAGGTGGTGGAGTCACCGTCCCTGGAGGTGTTCAGGAAAAGCCTGGATGAGGCACTTAGTGCCATGGTCTGGTTGATTGGCTAGGGCTGGGTGCTAGGTTGGACTGGATGATCTTGGAGGTCTCTTCCAACCTGGTTGGTTCTATTCTATTCTAAACCTTTTATATGGGGGTGCTTGCTCAGTGGCCTAACACAGCTGCATTTCTACTGTCTGAAAATACCTATTAGCCTTCACAGCATCTATTTCAGAGGACATTACAAATTTTACCAATCCCCTCAAAATCCCTCTAAGGTGAACAAGTCATTATTATTGTTATTACTGTTGTTGTAATTGCAGTAGAGAAATGTGATCAGCCTGCATCAGCGTTACAACGTGGAGGGTCCTCATGTGGCATAAAACTTGCTAATGCCATTGAAATCAAAACAGGAATGAAGTATTATATTACTGCACTTAGAAAATTAGATTCCCTTAATTGTTATTGTGGGTAATTTTATTAGGAGATGGGAAGCTTACAGAAAGCAAATTAATTGAGAAGACTAAGACCTTTCCTATCTAACAGATACTAAATTACATTTCAAAACAAATAGTATTTAAATACTTTTCAGCAAAAGCAATTGCTGTGATTGCCTTGGAGATGCTACCTGGAACTGGATGAAGCTGTGACATGCTGGGGGCCTATGCTGTGGTGTATGCTCTTCTTCACAATGAATAGTTGCATGTATGAAGTTCTAAATACAGCAGAGAGTTTCAGGCAAGCAGTCTAATAACTGTGAGTACAAAAGGAAACTCCTCATTAAGAAAAGTGAGTGGAAGTCACCTGTTGGATTCTATTGTTTGGTCATTGAAGAGCTACATACAAATCATGTTTATCCTTGTCCAATAGACATTTGTGGTCATCCAATTGACACAGGTTGGTAGGAAGGCTGGGGAGGGACTATTGACAAGGTCTAGTAATGTCGGGACGAGGGGGAATGGGTTTAAACTGGCAGAGAGGAGATTTAGACTGGATGTTAGGAGGAAGTTCTTTACAGTGAGGGTGGTAAGACACTGGAACAGGTTGCCCAGGGAGGCTGTGGATGCTTCCTCCCTGGAGGCATTTAAAGCCAGGCTGGATGAGGCCTTGAGCAGCCTGCTCTAGTGGGAGGTGTCCCTGCCTATGGCAGGGGGTTGGAGCTGGATGATCCTTGAGGTCCCTTCCAACCTAAACCATTCTATGATTCTATGATTAGTCTTCTCCTTGAAGTAAGAAGCACCATTGCAAGGGCTATGACAGAAGCAAGCCTGCCAGGTTTATGTTTTCCTTCTCATGCTACAAGACACAGTGTGGATAAGTAGAGTGGGAATCAGTGGGGATGGAGCTGGATGGAGGCAGAAAAGCAACGATCATCAAGGTGAGGTGTCTGCTCCAAATTTCTAAGCTTTGGCAATGGAGGCAGAGAAACAGCACATCTCCATCTTGAACCGGGAGCTATTCCAGCTTCTAAGAGTATTTGAACAAGGAAACCTCACTTGTCATTCCCCTATATATCTGCATCCTAGGGAACTCAGTCTTTCCACAAAATGTAAGTCAGGGTTTGTGATTTTCACTTACTTCCAGGGAGATGCCCACCCATTGTGAATACTCACAATAACTCTGCTTTAATATATAATAAAATGCTTATTTATTAACATCTGTAAATAACAAGAGACACGAGAAGGACCCAAGATAAATAACACCTTGGCCTGTCACTGTGTGTTACTCAGATGGTTTACCTTATGGAACACTAAGTGGCAGAGTTTTAAAACCATCACCTATTGATGACAACAAAATTATATATAAGGAGATTAATTACACCCTGCTCTTTACTGGCCTGTTGGACTAGCTGGCTACTGTGGAACGAAAAGTGAGATCTACACCTGAACAATCTTCTATTCCTCACAGATTTGCTAAGACAGCCTTCAAATCCCAGCTGTGCTGACATCCCAGGACTGAGGTAAAGCCACTGCACTCGTTTATGTGTAATTCACTGTTCAGTCTTTCCACTGTGGGAATGCAAAGTGAAGAAGGATAATAATAGGTGGATGCTGACCTTGGTTCCCACCAGCTGCTGGCTACCTTATCTCAGAAAGGGTAGATAACAGACACCTCGTTAATGAGAAAAACAAGGTGTGGTTTATGCTGATGCAGTGGGTTGTCCTTGACTAACTATGCTAATGTGTGGGTAGTTGCCTTATGCCCTGAGGGATATACTGAGAGCTGAAATGACCAATAAAGGTTTCTGGCACAATTCACATTGAATCATCTGGAGTCCATGTGGCATTGCCTTTGATCACACTGATCTGTGAGGGCCTTAACCACGTTCCCATGGCAAGCTAATCAGGGCTCTGCAACATCCCACAACATTTTTTTTTAGTGATATTATTCAAGGCAAATTTTCAGACCATATGATCTACAGGCACAAGTCTCCCTAATCCACTCCTCATTCTTTCCAGTCCCTGGGATAAAAATTTTACAAAAAAATAAGCTTTATTGACTGAAGTTATTGCTTTCAAAGCAAGAAGCTAAAATGTCTTGAATCAGACTTCATTTGTGAACTGGCAGAGGCACCACAACCATGGGAATAAATTTATAGGTAGGATGAAGCTGTCTCTTGGAATCATAAATTGACTGCAAGTAGGAAATCGCAGTTCTCACACACTACTGTGTCCAGTGATGCTCTGAATACTGCTCATCCCCAAACGCAGTCAGCCAACTGTCAAATATGTTATTATATGTAAGTAAAAGCTAAAATAATTCCTCTCTAAATTCTCCGTCAGTATGGCAGAAATCTGCTTAGCTTGCCGCAGGAAACGTGGTCAAAGCCCCACAGACCAGTGTGATCAAGGCGATGCCACGTGGACTCCAGACTATTCAATGTGAATTATGCCAGAGACATTCACTGAGCATTTCAGGTCTCAATATATCCCTCAGGGCATAAGGCACACACCTACACATTAGCATAGTCAAGGACAACCCACTCCATCAGCATAAACCATGCCTTGTTTTCCTCATTAACAAAGTATCCGTTATCTATCCCTTCTGAGATAAGTCAGCCAGCTGCTTGTGAGAGCCAAGGTCAGCATCCATCTGTTATTGTCCTTCTTCACTCCGTTCCCATACTTCAGGAAGTGAATATACTGCCCTCAGTGAAAGAAATTGTTTTCTGGGCATAATTCAGTCCTGTATCATAGGTGACATTTAAGCACACTCTATAGGGTTTTGGAGCAATAATAATGCTTTCAACCTCTACAGCAACTTTAACCAGGGAGCTCATTGTGATTTAAAAGCAGTAATTAATTTAAGCTTCATGCAGTAAAGAGGCAGTGACAAGACTTGATGCTTGAACGTGTCCAGAGAAGGGCAACAAGGCTGGTGAGAGGCCTCGAGCACAGCCCTACGAGGAGAGGCTGAGGGAGCTGGGGTTGTTTAGCCTGGAGAAGAGAAGGCTCAGGGGAGACCTCATTGCTGCCTACAACTACCTGAGGGGTGGTTGTAGCCAGGAGGAGGTTGCTCTCNACTGTGATACTGTGACTTTCCACACAAGATAAATTACATGTAGATTGCCAGAAGAATCACACTGACTTGCATACCAAGCAACAGATAAGGAGACTGGATCCTTATCCTTTGTCAGTGCCCTGCATCAGCACCAGATACTACTGTTTCCCAGCCTACCTGTCCATCTCTGAATGCTTAGCAAATTCTCATTAAAATGAAGATAACTCTGTGAAATATTTTTTAACTTATTTACAATAAATGCATGTTATTATCTCTAGGTGGTTTTGTTTGGTTTTCACATGTTCAAGGTTTTCTTTTTGCTTTGGTTTACTTTTTTTTTTCCCCTCTTGAAGTTTGCTCTTATTACTAAACAGCCAACAAAGAAGTAGAGACTTACCAACGATTGCCTGCATTAGTCTCAAATGCCTTTTCAGTGCATTAAACTGTTTTCAATTACCTCCTAATACACCTCCAGGGAGCTTAGGGGAATGGAAAGATTAGTAGAATAATGAGTTTAAATTATTTAAGGGTTTGGGTTTTTTTTTTTCCTCTTATTATGTCACTTTGTTGGATTTAATCCTACACCAGAGATATTTGACAGTATGAACCAGGTTATATCTAATGAGCAATCTTGATCTAAAATTAAAGGGTTGCAAGTAAAAGGTATAAAAGTGCAAATTTCCCCCCTTTTCTCCAAGAATACACAGTAAAACAAGTAGGGATGCCTGTTTTACTTTGTAATGATTGCAAGAAGATGACTGTTTTAGCAGCTTGTTGAAAGTAGTTGGTAAGACTGTAACGAACAGTAGGTGAATTTATCAAACAACAACATCCATGAGGAAAACAAGGGCAAGTGATCCACTCTCACCTAATAAGGCATTGTTATGTAATCAAACTCCAACATTTAGCCAGAGGAATTATATTTCACGGGGAGTGAACTGAGGTAGCTGAGATTTGTCTGGTTCTTTCTGATAGCCATTTACATGCTTGTCACCACCCAAACATCTCAAAACTATTGGGTGTGGTTTAGCCTTATAAAATCCTGATGCAGTAGATATTTTGGTTGCACTCTAGAAGTGGAGATATGGAATCACACACTGAAAGCTCAGAGAAAGCCAGAAACACAACTAATATCTCCCAGGCCCTCCATATCCCTAATGGGGTAATTTACACAAAGCAATAATGCAAAATAAACAAGCAAAAAAGAAAACACCAAAATGAAAACCAAATGGTAATTCTAGAGGAAAGAAAGCATACACTCTACAGAAGAGGTTTGGCAGGGCACAGTCTTTCCATTTCTAGTCTTAACCAGCTCTAGTCTGTTTTGTTAAATTGGTGGTGAGCCTATCCTGCAGGCTGCATTTCAAGCATTTTCATAGTATCATAGTATCATCATGGTTGGAAGAGACCTCACAGATCATCAAGTCCAACCCTTCACCACAGAGCTCAAGGCCAGACCATGGCACCAAGTGCCACGTCCAATCCTGCCTTGAACAGCTCCAGGGACGGCGACTCCACCACCTCCCTGGGCAGCCCATTCCAGTAGCCAATGACTCTCTCAGTGAAGAACTTTCTCCTCACCTCAAGCCTAAATTTCCC
>WAAF01011189.1:27079-40347 GCA_013400475.1 Tricholaema leucomelas | reverse complement strand
CCTTCTGCCCTCCAGCCCAGCCACATCAGCCCCCAGCTTGGTGTCATCTGCAAAGTTACTGATGACTGACTCAATGCCCACGTCCAGATCATCTATGAGGATGGGGCCCAGCACTGATCCCTGAGGGACACCACTAGTGACAGCCGCCAGCTGGATGTGGCACCATTCACCACCACTCTCTGGGCTCGGCCCTCCAGCCAGTTCCTCACCCAGCACAGAATGCTGTCATCCAAGCCATGGGCTGACAGCTTTCTTCTTCCTAGTTTTTCTCTTTCACCTGGATATTATTTAAAGAAAATCTCCGTTAGTGGTCAACTTGTTTTTTCTGAACCTGAAAAATTAGGTGTGAATGTTTGTGTGTTCCCTTCTCATCCCCCCACACACCTTTGGAAATCACCCAGACTAGATTCAGCCAGCTATGGAAATTTGAATGAAGCTTATATTTACAGCTTAGCACAATATACAAGCCTATTTTGGCCTTCCATGACAACCATCTGTGGAAAATACTGGGGATCAGTTGGAGAGAAAAACACATGTGAAAGATATTTAAAATGAAAATCTTAATTGATTTATATCATGAAAAAAATTTCCTGGAGCTTAAGAGAAGAGCTGAGAAGAGGTAAGAATAGCTTTTGGAACCTCAATACATTTGACTAATTTCCCTCAACAACATGAACTTTAGAAAAAAAGGTTTTCTTTTTGTTTCTTTCAGTCCTCACACCTCCAGATCCAATATAGAACTTCTTGCAAAATAGGCTCATGCTTGTTTATTGAAGATATCCACGGACTATCATCAAGCAGAGCAAGGATCATGAGTTAGGAATTTCTTAAGCTCAGACAAACCTTTAATCACAAATGAGTGTCTCTTTGGTTAGTGTTGAGTGTATACAGGTGAGTGTGTGTGTACAGACATATACATACGCACATATATTCCACAAATAAGAATAGAATAGAATAGAATCAACCAGGTTGGAAGAGGCCTCCAAGATCATCCAGTCCAACCTAGCACCCAGCCCTATCCAGTCAACCAGACCATGGCACTAAGTGCCTCATCCAGGCTTTTCTTGAACACCTCCAGGGACGGTGACTCCACCACCTCCCTGGCCAGCCCATTCCAATGCCAATCACTCTCTCTGGCAACAACTTCCTCCTAACATCCAGCCTATACTTCCCCCAGCACAACTTGAGACTGTGTTCCCTTGTCCTGTTGCTGGTTGCCTGGGAGAAGAGACCAACCCCCACCTGGCTACAACCTCCCTTCAGGTAGTTTATATGTATATGTGTGCTTGTTTCCATAGCTTTTATCCTGTTTATTAGGCTTTTTTTGTTATCATTTTGTTTCCATTTTTCTCTTTCCTCCTCTAAAAATTTCTACTGGAGAAGTCCCAGTTTATCCCTGCCAGAAGAGAAGAAACATTCATGTGGGCAAAGAAACACATATTTTTGTCTCTACTCTTGTCATGACCACTTGATTTATTTTAGTCTTCTTAATCCATAACTATTTTAAGGGATTCTCTGTTCTTGATAATAGATATAACTACTATCATTAATCCAAAGACAGTACTTTTCTCACTCATGCCTTCATAAGACTGAGTAATCATAAATGAGTAATTATGTATAGAGATTCAATTTGAAATTACAATATGAAGTATTTATCACGATACATGAGATTACTAGAAGAGCACACACAAAACTATGACAGAAATGGAGAAATCATGAAAATCTACCCAAGGCAGAGCTTCCATAAAACCCATCCAAACACTGCATCATCTTAAGATGGAGACTGTAGCCAGTAATTCACCACCAGAACCAATGCAGAATTCAGAGCAAGGTAAAAGATTTTAGTCTCATATTATGCCTAGAAAATGTATTTTCCATTGCTTTCACACCTACTGTGATCTCTTTTGACAGGCTCAGCCTTCAGAAGTTAAAAATACCTTATGATGAATGCTATATAAAGTGACCAGTGTGTTTTCAAGAAGCCTTCATTAAAATTCATCTTCATCCTCCTCTAGGGTACCATTAGCTAGCACACTTAGAGGACTGACTGTGTTCAGCCTGAGGTCAGCTAGATGGTGTTAAATCTGAAAGCTCTGACACATAATCTTCATCCCAGGAAGAGTGAAATACGGATTCACTCTTCAGTATGGAACATAAAGATAGCTCTATCCACAAGCAAGCAGGTTGATTTGCAATACTAGCAGAAGGCTTTTTCACAGCAAGATGAATGAGACTCGGCTCCTACATAAAAACAAACCCAAGCCATCTTAAAAAAAACACTAAAAGCCACAGGAATTGCAGCCTTTTAAGATTGTATTGGTGGTAGTTTTAAGTGAAGTTGATAATAATAGTGGAAGCAGCTCACACAGAGCTCAAAGTCACAAAGGAGGACTGCAGACAGAGACAGCCTAGCTAATTCTGTTGCAAAAATCCTGTCTGCATTCACACACAAGTCAGAATTTGAAAGATTGCATGTCATAGCAAAACTCTACCTAGAAACCTCAAAGCAGCAGCAGATGCCTTGGGTGTATGTTAGTATTTCCCCACATCCCCAGGATTCTTCACCAGTTTCAGGTTGCTACCTAACAGCACAAGAACCCAGAGCCATGGAAGGGATATGCATGTGTCACTAAGTGCCTTTATCCTGTTCTTTGTAAAGTCTGTTAATGTGAATAAAGTGAAAGTTTTAGCCCGAAGTAAATTAACTACATTATGTATAATGACAAATTATGCAGATTTATACCAGAGAATCAGTTGGTGTGCTTGCCACTGGAGACAGCTGACATCCAAATGCAATAGTTTGAACTAGAACAAATAAGTTCAGATTGTTCCCAGCAGGCACAGTGCTTCAGTCAATGCCTTGTATTTGTCCCTAAAGTCACTGTTTCCTACTATATTCTTATTTCAGCTTGTTCTTTTCAGACTTTGATGGATCTATTCACCTCTATTTTCTTCAGTTCCTTTACAGGACACAGCCTCAAGCTAGGCCAGGGGAAATTTAGGCTTGAGGTGGGGAGAAAGTTCTTCCCTGAGAGAGTCATTGGCTACTGGAATGGGCTGCCCAGGGAGGTGGTGGAGTCGCCGTCCCTGGAGCTGTTCAAGGCAGGATTGGACGTGGCACTTGGTGCCACGGTCTAGCCTTGAGCTCTGTGGTAACAGGTTGGACTTGATGATCTATGAGGTCTCTTCCAACCTTGGTGATACTGTGAGACTGTGATACTTTGGGTAGAAATACTAAAAAGGGTGATAAATTGTGCTGTAGCTAGTAAAATACAGTGAAGAGGGAGCTTAGAACCCATTTCTAAGGGCTTGGGAACAACTGGGATTTACTGCTTTGGTAGACTAAGGTCTTAATAACATAAGTTTTGGTGAGGAGGAGGAGAAGGAAGCAAAGGAATGATAATCCTATCCTTTATGAAAGAAAAACAAAACAAAACAAAAACAAACAAGCAAACCAGAAGGACAGCAGTAGTCCAAAATAATAGCTTCCCCAAAGAGCTATTAAGATTTGAGCTCAGGCTGCTCTCAGAATTTTCCTTTTCCTTCCAATATATCAAGGAGAGGAGCAGCTACCTACAAAATTATGTATAAATAATGGTCAGTGGGAACAATTGTAGTTTAGAAACTAACTCCTTGGACTTTGACATCAAAAACTTGTGCTGCCACAAAAGGAGACCTCCTGTACGAGGTCAAGTAATTTTTAGTATCCTCCTTCCCACAATTTGCCCTCTTGCTATGCAGGCTGCAACTACCCTGGGGGTATGGAGCTTCTTACCATATTTACACTATACACAGTTGTAGTGGTTTGGGTGTCCCCCGCCCCCCACACTTTGGAAATCACCCAGACTAGACTCAGCCAGCTCTGGAAATTGAATGAAGCTTATATTTACAGCTGGCACAATATACAAGCAGATATTTACAGTATATACAGTTATAGACAGAAATAGACAAGGTAAAAAGGTAATACAGAAACACAACATCCCTCCCAAAAACCTGAGTCCCCAGGAGGAGCTCCCAACCACCCTTCCACCTTCTCCCACCCCGTCCTTGCCCCGGACGTTGCTTTGTGCTCCAAGGAAGAATGGAGGGTCAGCCAGGGGGGGTTAGGAAGCAAGTGGATTAATCAGAGACAGAGGGTGAGCTTAGAGAGAAATGCCACCCACAGCCCAGACAAAGAGTGACTCCCCTTTNAGGTGGTGGAGTCGCCGTCCCTGAGGCTGTTCAAGGCAGGATTGGACGTGGCACTTGGTGCCATGGTCTAGCCTTGAGCTCTGTGGTAACAGGTTGGACTTGATGATCTATGAGGTCTCTTCCAACCTCGGGGATATTGTGAGACTGTGATGTTTGGATTCTTGCTCTTATACCTCTCAGCAAGCCTATGAGTAAAGTAGACATCACCATTTTTTCTCTTTCACAGCCTGTGATCTAATCCTTCTCACCAAAACATTCTAGCTAGCTTCAAATTAGCACAATAGTACTAAGAGACTTTGTTTTGGTTGATGCTTGGCATCAGTGTAATCATTTTTCTACATATATCCACAGAAATGTTCACCTCATTTCCCAGGGAACGGGAGGCATTAAACACAACTGACTCCTCTGGGAACCTGCGCAATGCATTCTGTATTAATTCAAATTGGTTCTCACGGTTATGACTGTGTGAATGTATTTTTTTTTTGCCTTGAAAACAAATATTAGAACCAGATGTAACTGTTCCAAAATGTCTCTGCCATATCAAACACCAGCAGTAAAGAGACCCAAATACCACCTTTGTCTCCACTGAATCGATACCAAAAGTAAATAGAAAAGGTCTGGGGATCATTATCTAGATACCAGGTTACTTAGGCTGAAGATGAGCCAGCAGTGTGCTCAGGTGGCCAAGAGGGCCAATGGCATCCTGGCCTGGATCAGAAATAGTGTGGCCAGTAGGAGGAGGGAGGTTATTCTTCCCCTGTACTCNAGGGAGGCATAGGCTGGATGTTAGGAGGAAGTTGTTGCCAGAGAGAGTGATTGGCATTGGAATGGGCTGCCCAGGGAGGTGGTGGAGTCACTGTCCCTGAAGGTGTTCAAGAAAGGACTGGATGAGGCATTTAGTGCCATGGTCTAGTTGACTGGGTAGGGCTGGGTCCTAGGTTGGACTGGATGATCTTGGAGGTCTCTTCCAACCTGATTGATTCTATCCTATTCTATTCTATCCTATTCTATTCTATTCTATTTCTATTCTAGACCACCACAGCTTCCAACATAGGGCTAAATCTTATCACAAGCTATGCAGGACAAAGGAAAAGCTTGTGTCTGGAAAAATATCATGTTTCTGCTTAGTTTTCTATTTTCTCTCCTCTAGTTTATATACAATATATGTGATACTTAAGGTTTTTTACTAATACATTTTTAAACAATGAAAATGTTGTTTCAGTTTGATTAGAGGCTTTCACTGAACATTTTGCAAGTAAAAAAAATTATCAAAGCACAGAACAAACTGAAATTCTCGGAGGAACAAGGAAACAAGTTTCTTTTATGCTCTAGAATTTCCAGGGTACGCTTCTGAAATTAAACCTTACTAATAATATTATTGCAATTTGAAGAATAAAATTCCCCAGGTGAAAAGTATTTTCTACCTACTCTGTTGGTGTTACTGTTTCTGTTCTGCATTCTATTCCAGTGTTCTCAGTACAGATAGAATAGAATATAAACGACCAGGTTGGAAGAGATCTCCAAGATCATCCAGTCCAACCTAGCACCCAGCCCTAGCCACTCAACTAGACCATGGCACTAAGTGCCTCATCCAGGCTTCTCTTCAACACCTCCAGGGACGGTGACTCCACCACCTCCCTGGGCAGCCCATTCCAATGCCAATCACTCTCTCTGTCAAGAACTTCCTCCTAACATCCAGCCTATACTTCCCCCAGCACAACTTGAGACTGTGTCCCCCTGTTCTGTTGCTGGTTGCCTGGGAGAAGAGACCAACCCCCAGCTGGCTACAACCACCCTTCAGGTAGTTGTAGACAGCAATGAGGTCTGCCCTGAGCCTCCTCTTCTCCAGGATAAACAACCCCAGCTCCCTCAGCCTCTCCTCATAGGGATTGTGTTCCAGGCCCCTCACCAGCCTCATTGCCCTTCTCTGGACACCTTCCAGCACCTCAACATCTCTCTTCAGTTGAGGTGCCCAGAACTGGACACAGCCCTCAAGGTATGGCCTGACCAGTGTTGAGTACAGGGGAAAGTACCATATGAGAAGCAACTGACTTTACTTACTGTTTTTTTTCACGTGGTCTCTCCCTCCCAAGAGATTTACTATCTCATCTCATTTTTATGTGCTTAATCAATACATATAGTGACATATATCAGGTACATATAGTACCAGTGATGGGAAAATTAGATCCTGACAAGGCACTGATTTCTCATGGAAGCGTTGCCTACCCACAGCTATGTGTACCGTGCCTTATAATTAATAGTTGTGTTCTGTCATATCCTAACAATTTTGACCTGAGCTTTTCCCCAGTGTATTTAATAGCACTGAGATGTTCTATGAGGTACATTATTTCACACGATTCAAATGTGAAGAGCTGTTCAATAGCGCAGTTGCTTCTTTGCCTGAATAATGACGGCAGTGCTGATTACCCTTAATAACGTTATTATGCTGTGTGCACAAATCAAGCATGAAGAGCAATCAGGTGGAGAATTAGATTGTTTTTAAAAAACCTTGATCTTTATTCTTGCTGCATGTCTACTGGACCTTGAAAGTAGTAATAGGATGGCCTTTAAATTCCTATTGCTTTGATAAAAGATGAGGGGTGAAGGCAAATACATTTCTTATGTTTTGATAGCTATAGCTTGCAGGCACTGCTCAGTGCCTAGAGGTCACTTAAAGTGCAAGTTATGCAAGAAGGACTTGAGCTGCATATGTAGTTGGTACATATATAAAAATATTACATCCAATGACATGATTTTATTGTAGATGTAAATGTACATAGAATTACAGAGAGACTAAATCATAGAATCATAGAATGGTTTAGATTGGAAGGGACCTCAAGGATCATCCAGCTCCAACCCCCTGCCATAGGCAGGGACACCTCCCACTAGAGCAGGCTGCTCAAGGCCTCATCCAGCCTGGCTTTAAACGCCTCCAGGGAGGAAGCAGCCACAGCCTCCCTGGGCAACCTGTTCCAGTGTCTTACCACCCTCACAGTAAAGAACTTCCTCCTAACATCCAGTCTAAATCTCCCCTCTGCCAGTTTAAACCCATTCCCCCTCATCCTGACATTACCAGACCTTGCAATAGTCCCTCCCCAGCCTTCCTGTAGGCTCCCTTCAGACACTGGAAAGCCACTCTAAGGTCTCCTCGAAGCCTTCTCTTCTCCAGGCTGAAGAGCCCCAACTCTCTCAGCCTGTCCTCATAGCAGAGCCATGTCCAGTTCAGTAGATGATCCCTGTCTGCCCTTGTGGCTGCAGTAACATGAAAAACCAAAGACACTAGGTGATGGGTACAGGTGGGCAGAAGAGATGAGCTAAAAGAAACTTCACTAGTTGTATAAGCCTGTTACTGGCTTTGCTGCCAGTTGGCAGAGTACAGCAGTCTCATTTTCAATCATTATGCTGCTCACTTCTCTGTTGGAAAGGGGAGACAGGGGGCAGCTTCTTCCTCCACTAAACATGAATTAAAAAAAAACCAAAAACAACCCCAAAACCAACAAAAACACATAAAAAGGTGTTTCCACCCACATCGTTGGCTGTGCCTGACAAGAAGCAGAGATGACTCTCCAAGCCTAATGCTATTCAAAGAGTTTTTAAGTTCTCTCCAATTTACATCTAAGGGTCTGTGAAGGAAGTCACCTTTTCTAGCTGGAATTGCACCAGACTGTAGCATAGGAGGTCCTCTTAAGTGGCTGAAGGCCAAATAACATAAGATGAAGTATTATTATGAATTCAAACAGTAGTGCCAGAGTTTCTTTTTTTCCTTCAGTTAGCACAGATTTGTCATTGTGTAGTTAAAATTTGAAGGCTGGTGTTTTGCCTCAAGTCTCTAAATGAAAAGCTAAGCAGCACTTGATCTTTCCCCTGGGATTTTTTTTGTTTTCTTTTTGTACCAGATCTTTTCACTCAATAACAACAATGAAGCCAAGATACTCCTAGGTAGGATGTTTTCAGCCTGGTGGGATATAGGTCTTTTCTTCACTGTGAGAGAGGATAGGAGTGGGACAAGCTGAAGACTGTATCCCACATGCTTGAATCTTTCTCCTCCATTCTTAAAGCCCAAATCCTGACTTGTTTTTCAAATTTTGCTTTCCAAAGGGTCACTGTAACAATCCTATTCAGAAGGTCACCCTTCAAAATATCAATTCAACATAGGTTGCAAGTGTTTGGGATTTAGTTACACGAGAATTTGATTTATTTCTTCCCTTGATTAAACATAAACAAAGAATCATAGAATGGTTTAGGTTGGAAGGGACCTCAAGGATCATCCAGCTCCAACCCCCTGCCATAGGCAGGGACACCTCCCACTACAGCCGGCTGATCAAGGCCTCATCCAGCCTGGCCTTAAATGCCTCCAGGGAGGAAGCAGCCACAGCCTCCCTGGGCAACCTGTGCCAGTGTCTCACCACCCTCACTGTAAAGAACTTCCTCCTAACATCCAGTCTAAATCTCCCCTCTGCCAGCTTAAACCCATTCCCCCTCGTCCTGACATTACCAGACCTTGTCAATAGTCCCTCCCCAGCCTTCCTGTAGGCTCCCTTCAGATACTGGAAAGCCACTCTAAGGTCTCCTCAAAGCCTTCTCTTCTCCAGGCTGAAGAGCCCCAACTCTCTCAGCCTGTCCTCATAGCAGAGCTGCTGCAGCCCTCTGATCATCTTCGTGGCATAAACATAGTTCTGTTGAGTATCAATTCCCTTTTTTCTTCTCTACTTTTTTTTATCATAAAGTCACAAATTGCCAGGATGCAAACTATGTTGAATTGAAACATCCTCACCCCTCTGCATCGAGGCCTAACCCATGAGATCTTGATACCTGAAGAAGGAATAACCATAAATTTGTGTTTCTTGGCATTTCCTTTTCTCCTATCCCATGCTACTAAGGAAAAGATAATGACATCCACCTTGCTGCAACCTCCTTTCAGGTAGTTGTGGAGAAAAATAAAGTCTCCCCTCAGCCTTCTCCTCTCCAGAGTAAACAATCCCAATTTCCTCAGATGCTCCTCACAAAATCTGTTCTCCAGACCTTTCACCAGGCTTGTTGCCTTCCTCTGGTCATGCTGCAGCAACCCAATGTCCTTCTTGTGATGAGGGGTTCAAAATTAAACCCAGTGCTCAAGGTGTGGCCTCACCAGTGATGAGTACAAGAGGACAATCACTTGCCTGGTGCTGCTTGTCACAGCTTGATACAAGCCAGGATCCTGCTGACCTTCTTGGTCACATGAGCACACTGTTGGCTCACATTCAGCAGGCTGTCAGTCAGCACCCCCAGGTCTTTTTCTTATGTGCAGCTTTCTAGTCCCTAGAAGGACATGTCCCAAGAAGGACATGGAACTGCTGGAATGGGTCCAGAGGAGAGCCACGAAGATGATCAGAGGGCTGCAGCAGCTCTGCTATGAGGACAGGCTGAGAGAGTTGGGGCTCTGCAGCCTGGAGAAGAGAAGGCTTCGAGGAGACCTTAGAGTGGCTTTGCAGTATCTGAAGGGAGCCTACAGGAAGGCTGGGGAGGGACTATTGACAAGGTCTGGTAATGTCAGGACGAGGGGGAATGGGTTTAAGCTGGAAGAGGGGAGATTTAGACTGGATGTTAGGAGGAAGTTCTTTACAGTGAGGGTGGTAAGACACTGGCACAGGTTGCCCAGGGAGGTTGTGGATGCTTCCTCCCTGGAGGTGTTTAAGGCCAGGCTGGATGAGGCCTTGAGCAGCCTGCTCTAGTGGGAGGTGTCCCTGCCTATGGCAGGGGGTTGGAGCTGGATGATCCTTGATGTCCCTTCCAACCTAAACCATTCTGTGATTCTATGATTCTATGATTCTTTCCCAGTCCTATAACATTGCTTGAGGTTGTTGTGACTGAAGTGCAGGATCCAGCACTTGGCTGTGCTGAATCTCATACGATTGGCCTTGTCCCATGACCCAGCCTGTCCTAGTCTCTCTGTAGTCTTCCTATGCTCAATCAGATCAATACTCCCTCCTAGCTATTCAGTTCCCTTACCCAGATCATTGGTAAATATATTAAAGAGAACTCAAAACAGTGGGAAAAGTCACAGAAGAGAGATGGAAACTCAACTCTCATTCTCCTGCTTTTCTTCATCATTCAAAAGAAAAACTGTCCTTTCATTCCTTTTATGCAAAGTTTCTGCCAAAGTGATGGCTTCATCTAGGCCATTTCATACCGAAGTACACAGAGGGCTTGACTGCCTCCAGCGTCCAAAAACCTTTTGCATTCCTCTCATTGCTTCCTGCACTGTCAAGCCACAGAAACCTGTTTGCTAAAAGCTCATGAATCTCGCTGTCAGCTCACTTCTGCTTAGCTTAGCAGTCACATCAGGATCTGAAGGCACTGCCTTCCAAATCACTGCCTCTATCTATTTGATTATGGAAATGAATGCAGAGGTCCTGTTAGGAAAATATCTTAGTCTGGCACGTTAATGGGATAACACATCTACTCTGGGAGGAAAGCATTCAGCAAAGGCCCCTTAGATATTCAATAAATTTAACCCTCCCTGGTGATTGAAAACTCAAGGCTTTGTATTTGATGCATACTCTTCAGACAATCTCATCTGGTTTTCCTCCTCGGGAAACTGTAACAAACTGTTCACAAATGGTTAGTTTTGCTGTAATAGGATGAACTCTGCCTGGTCTGATATCAGAGTAATCAGAAGCACACTATTTTCATGAGTTGCAGGGCAAAACATTGAGACCTCACACTCTGTTAACTTGAATATTTGTCTGTGTGCGGTCTTCTCACCTGCACTGGCCACAAAACTCTAGGATCTGTCACACTACTCAATCATATGGACAGACATACGTCATTTATGCTTGATCTTGATACATCACCATTCAGTTACTTCCAGTAACTACTTCTCTTCCAGAGATCATAGTATCATAGTATCATCAGGGTTGGAAGAGACCTCACAGATGCATCAAGTCCAACCCTTCAAGATAAAGATATACAGAGATAAAGAAATACATCTTTATTTATTTAACATAGTACTCCTACAGGCAAACTAGTCTGACAAATCAGTATTGGCTGTTGACATAAAGGCAGTGGTGATGCAGACTTTCACTTTCCTACATAAACCTAATTCTCAGCTAACATACTTTGATGGGGTTGTTACTTGCAAGGGAGAATAATTCATTTTTCATAGTCTCTGTCACCTCTTGGCCTCCCTACTAAGTTTGACAACCAAGAGAGACAATTAGCAACTATGGTGAGGTGAATGCATATTTTATGAGTTAACTGGCAGAAAGGGCACACTCCATTTTCTTAATGTATTTAGACAATGAGCTGGGGTGGACTTGAACTGCTGACCCTGTACAACAAACCACCATGCAGCATTAACACCCTCAAGAGTCAGCTACTACCTCAGGAGATTATTTTTTAAAATGTGACTAATAGGAGTTCTTTAAGGGAGGAAAAAACTAATGATCACAACACTTGTAGAAAGGAACCACACCTCCAAGGGTTTTCTTTCTTTCCTTTTTTAAGCAGAACTGCTACTGTATCATTAAGCTATCAAGAGTGAATCTGAATAACAAGGCAAGTTGCACAGTGATAAAAAATATATGAACAGCAGTAGGTGGTGTCCAAATGTCATCAGGTGCATTTTAGTTCTATGATGTACAGATACATACAATATCTACACACATAGTACCAGCATGATGGATGTTCTTACAGAGTTGTAATGGTGACACCAATAATTGACAAGATATCACAGTATCACCAAGGTTGGAAGAGACCTCATAGATCATCAAGTCCAACCTGTTACCACAGAGCAGAGCTCAAGACTAGACCATGGCACCAAGTGCCACCTCCAATCCTGCCTTGAACAGCTCCAGGGGCGGCAACTCCACCACCTCCCTGGACAGCCCATTCCAGTAGCCAATGACTCTCTCAGGGAAGAACTTTCTCCTCACCTCAAGCCTAAATTTCCCCTGGCGTAGCTTGAGGCTGTGTCCTCTTGTTCTGGTGCTGGCTGCCTGAGAGAAGAGAGCAACCTCCTCCTGGTACCACCCCTCAGGTAGTTGTAGACAGCAATAAGGTCTGCCCTGAGCCTCCTCTTCTCCAGGCTAAACAACCCCAGCTCCCTCAGCCTCTCCTTGTAGGGCTTGTGCTCGAGGCCTCTCACCAGACTCATTGCCCTTTGTACCTGGATGAAGGGATACAAAATGCAGGTGTAAGAGCTATAAAATCAAGCTCTCACACACTGAGCTGACAGAGTATGAAGCCTTGAAACAATATGCTACTTCCTTTCAGCAACAGGACCACACATTATATTGCCAATTTCATTTTTCATCCTAAAGAAATAATATTATATGATTAGACCAAGAGCATATGCTATGGTCCTCAATCTAAGTTCAAGTGCATGGTGAATGATATGTTAGCAGCATTTAAGAAGTAACTTTTATTACCAGTTAGAGTAGAATATATTCTAGTTACATGAGTCAATTAATTATTGACATTTTGAAAACTACTCTCTCCTGAAATAGTTCAAGTGAGGAGGTCTGGATTCTTGGTCCAGTCAGATGCACATGTGTTTGATTATGTCCACAAACACCAGTTCAGAAAAATACAGGAGGTATAATACAAAGCATTGTGTTTTTACTTTGAAGTCATTTCAAGTTACTAGGACCTTCAGATTTCTTTGAAAATAGCTTCAAATTTAATTTTGAATATGAGGCCAAATCAAACTGATGGGTACAAGCAGGCCTAGTCTTTGAGGAAGTACAGAATTTGAAATGCACAGCTGTGCTGTTTCTTCATTTCCTTCCCCTTTTCCCTCATTCCCACTTCCCTTTGATTTTTCATCTTTCATGTTTCCCTGGTGAGTTGCAGCAAAGTAGTCAGTTGTTCAGGAAACTTGGCTGAAATGAACCCTCTAACATCATGACAGATTCCAGAAGCAAACAATATTTTGGTAGAAAACTGCTGAATTGGTCACCAGCTGACTTATGCATTCCTGTTCAGCAGGCAAGCTTCAAATGGAACAAATCCTTGCTCATTTCTATCACAGACTCCTTGCCTTGCCTTGCCTTGCCTTGCCTTGCCTTGCCTTGCCTTGCCTTGCCTTGCCTTGCCTT
>WAAF01011189.1:1330-26621 GCA_013400475.1 Tricholaema leucomelas | reverse complement strand
TCCCCTCCCCTCCTCTTCCTTCTCCTTCTCTTTCCTTCCTTCCTTCCTTCCTTCCTTCCTTCCTTCCTTCCTTCCTTCCTTCCTTCCTTCCTTCCTTCCCTCCTTCCTTCCCTCCTTCCCTCCTTCCTTCCTTTCCTTTCTTCCTCCATCATGACAATCTTCCCATCCAATGACACCATTAGTGTAAGCAGATAAATATATGAATGAAACTTTGTGCATAGGAATTCATGCGGTTATTGTTGAAACATGTGGTTGCTCTTCTGCTCTCTTTGAAAGCTTGAATGTCTTCCAACAAGACGGGACAGATTGAAGAATATGACAGCAAATAGTCTTAATCTGTCCCCTAGGGATTTCCTGGGTGATTTAAAGTAATTTCCATCTCTAAAATCTACAAAAATAGAAGAGTTCAGATAGATAACATGCAAAAACTGCCTTGAGATCATAACAATTCATAGTATCATAGCATCATAGTATCATAGTATCATCAGGGTTGGAAGAGACCTCACAGATCATCAAGTCCAACCCTTCACCACAGGGCTCAAGGCTAGACCATGGCACCAAGTGCCACGTCCAATCCTGCCTTGAACAGCTCCAGGGACGGCGACTCCACCACCTCCCTGGGCAGCCCATTCCAGTGTCCAATGACTCTCTCAGTGAAGAACTTTCTCCTCACCTCGAGCCTAAACTTCCCCTGGCGCAGCCTGAGGCTGTGTCCTCTCGTTCTGGCGCTGGCCACCTGAGAGAAGAGAGCAACCTCCCCCTGGCCACAACCACCCCTCAGGTAGTTGTAGACAGCAATAAGGTCACCCCTGAGCCTCCTCTTCTCCAGGCTAAACAATCCCAGCTCCCTCAGCCTCTCCTCGTAGGGCTGTGCTCGAGGCCTCTCACCAGCCTCGTCGCCCTTCTCTGGACACGCTCAAGCATCTCAATGTCCCTTCTAAACTGGGGGGCCCAGAACTGAACACAGTACTCAAGGTGTGGTCTAACCAGTGCAGAGTACAGGGGCAGAATGACCTCCCTGCTCCTGCTGGCCACACCATTCCTGATGCAGGCCAGGATGCCATTGGCTCTCTTGGCCACCTGGGCACACTGCTGGCTCATGTTCAGGCGGGTATCAATCAGCACCCCCAGATCCCTCTCTGTCTGGCTGCTCTCCAGCCACTCCGACCCCAGCCTGTATCTCTGCATGGGGTTGTTGTGGCCAAAGTGCAGCACCCTGCACTTGGAGCCATTGAACACCATCCCCTTGGACTCTGCCCATCTGTCCAGGTGGTCAAGGTCCTGCTGCAGAGCCCTTCTGCCCTCCAACCCAGCCACATCAGCCCCCAGCTTGGTGTCATCTGCAAACTTGCTGATGACTGACTCAATGCCCATGTCCAGATCATCTATGAAGATGTTAAAGAGGATGGGGCACATTCATCTGTAATGTTGATTTATTTACAGCAGCAACTGTTTTCTTCTTCATATAATGACACTTGGTTAGGGTGGTGGAGACATAGCTGTGATCTTGTTGATGACATTCCTCGAGATCTGTTGATGTCCATCTTGCTATTTTATCCCTAAAATCTGGATCTCTCTTGCAGGTTTCTTGATGTTTCTTTGCTTTATGGCTGTGCTGGTTTTGCACCAGGCAGAATGTGGGGCTTACCCTGAAGGAGTAATAACAACACTTGTACAGAATTTGAAGGATAAATGAAAATAGTATTTACAAAAGTAGACAAAATACAAAAGGTAATAAATATATACATATGTATATGTGTGTGTGTTTATAACTTGATAATGCCCCAGTCTCCCTAGACCAAGCCCAAACCCAAAGGTCGCATTGCGCAGCTGAGCATTATCTCTCTCCATCCCTGTAGATTAGGCCTTACCTCCCACACAGCAAACCCAAAGAAACCTGAGTGAGAAGGAAAAGTGTGAAGTGCAAAAGAGAAAAAACAGGCTGTATTGTCTGATTAGGTACAGATTTCCAGGAGGATGGGATGAGACTAAAAATATTCTTAATTCCTGTCCAATCCCCTGGAGACCATCCAGCCCCCTGGTTCTCTCTGGCATTCTGCAGGACTTTTGTTTATGGCAGGACACTGGTCCTCAACCTAGAATAGCAGTGAAGCCAGCCTTCAGAAGAATCTGGATTATTTTCTTCCCTTTCTCATAAAGTTCCTCTGTGGTGTCACCCCATGCAGTGATGTCATTAATGTACTGCAAGTGTTCTGGAGCTCCACTCTTTTCCACTACAGTTTGAGTCAGTCCATGACAAATGGTGGGGCTGCATTCCCACCCTTGGGGCAGTCAATTCCAGGTATATTGGACACCTCTCCAGGTGAAGGCAAATTGTGGCCTATATTCTGGTGCTATGGGAATGGAAAATAATGCATTAGCAGTGTCAAATGTGGCATACCATTTGCCTGTCTTAGATTCCAGCTGGTGTAGAACTCTGCACTTGGCCTTGTTAAATCTCATCCCATTGGCTTCTGCCCACCATCCATCCTGGCAAGGTCCCTCTGCCCAGCTCTCCTACCTTCCAGCAGATCAACACCTGCCCCTAGCTTGGTGCCATCTGCAAACTTACTGATGCTGGACTCAATGCCCTTGTCCAGATCATCAATAAAGATATTGAACAGGACTGGGCCCAGTGCTGACCCTTGGGAAACATCACTAGTGACAGCTGCCAACTGGATGTAGCACTTTTCACCACCACTCTCTGGGCCTGGACTTCCAGCCAGTTCTTGACCCATATCGGAGCAAATCTGTCCAAGCCACAAGCTGTCGGTTTTGCCAGGAGCTTGTTGTGGCAGACAGTGTCAAAGGCTTTGCTGAAGTCCAGGTAGACTACATCCACAGCCTGCCCCACATTCACCAGGCAAGTAACCTGATCATAAAAGGAGATCAGGTTGTTCAGGCAGGACCTGCCCTTCCTGAATCCATGCTGGTTGAGCACCCAGTATACAAAAACTGAACTAACCTAACAATTGGTGTAATAATCCACTTACATCAAATCAAAACACCAAGTAGAAGACAGTATCAGGGTAACCTTAAGCCATTCCATCAGGGTGACAAATGCAAGCATTATAAAAGAAACCACAGTTATCAAAGGGCATGCAAAATCAAAAAATGCATGAGAGCCTATACGAGAGCTTATGTAACACCACCAGAAGAGGTATCAGAAAGTGAACATCTCAGCATGAAGGCAAACATATTCTTCATGTACTTCAACTCGTCACTCTTCTGCTAAAGTCCAACTGTCTGAATTAAGACAGCTGCTTTCGTTGTCCCACATTGGAGTGCCAAAAAAGAAGGCAGCAGTTTTAGTGTGAGGGCTAAACACCCCCACTTCCCCCACTCTCCCTCCTGTCTCCTCTCTCCTCTCTTTCCTTACCAGGAGATAAGAAAGGGAAGGAAAAAGGCAAAGGCGGAGTTTTCAGTTGATTTATACAGAATATTTCAATCCTCTGCTACAAAGATACCAGACAATATCAGTATACATAGAGAACAGAAGGAAAAGGGAAAGAAATACCCATCTGAATCCTGTAAGAAGCGAAAATGCAGCCAGCCACTCAGGGACCAGGAAGGTGAGAGAGAAGCCAGGACTCTAGGTTTTGTTTGTTCATTTATTTTTAAGGTCTTAACATAGTACAGCCATAAATGCCATTGCTGTAAATTCATGATTCTGGTAGTGGGGAGTTTGTGGCTCAGACTACTACACCTAGCATCTCTGCAACGGAAGCAGTTATTTCTAGCCAACGATCTTATTCCTAGCCAGTGATCCTCTTCTAAATGGGCATGAAAAGAGGTCTAGATGGCAGCTAAACTACTTGGTGATATGTTTCTAATTAGTCCTGGCAGCCTCTTCCAAAGCTTAAGCACTGAACAAGATGAAAGGAAAATCAAATAGGAGGTAAGGAAGAGGGAGAGAAGTGATGTTAAAGACAAATAAGCTGTTTTGAAAATAATGCAAAGTGGTCAAAAGTCTGAGAACAATTATCCCAAGAGGTCCTGCTTGAATAGTTTCCATAGTGACATGCATATGCCACGGAGAGAATCCTTACTAAATCAATTTTTTGTTGAAATCAGGAAATTATTAATAATTGAGACTCATTCAAAGCCATGTATTTAGTGGGAGTTTAGCATGTGAACATGGGTAAGCATTCATTTAAATGTGACACTAAATTAAAATTGTTGCCTGAATGATAGCCTCAGAATTTCTAACACGTGTGAACCCATATCAAGAAACTCCACAGTCTGACTGACCTTTTCAGACAAGAGAATAGGTATATCATTTATTAGTCATCTGTGGGAGTAATCTCTGACATGCTGTTGGCCTGTGCCGTGGCAGGTACAACCAACCACCCTGACATTAACACAAAAGCCTGACAGACACCTGGCAAAGGGCCAAGACTTGCTAGAAGCTGATAGAGATCAGTTTGACACCTCCCAGACATTAACCAGTGCCTCCGTGTCCAGATTCTTATGCTACTTCTGCAGATTGAGTCCTCACTCCTCCCTTTAGTGAACGTATATTTTAGAGTGGGAAGTTAATAAGCAAGAGCATACACATTTTAGTTCATCTTTCTAGAAAGAACATCCCTTAAAGTTTAAGGTTAAAGCTTAATTGGTTGTGTAGTAGTATATTCCTGACTGACATCCAAACTTGGAATCTGTGTCAGAAGGAGTACTGAGTAAGCTTGGTTAGAACAAATCCACCTTTTTGGGTAGCTGTTGTTGTCTCTTTTGTGATGCACACCAATTACCTCTTTCACATATGGAGCACAAATTTTGCTCAGCCCATACAGCATCTGAGAGATCACTACCAACACACAGTTTCTGCATACTACCAGTGCAGGGGTGCAAAAACACATGATCATGACTGAAAGTCATTCCCTTCCAGCTGAACTCAGTCCTCACAAACTTTTCCAAAACCAATGAATCTATTACTGGCAACACAGCTAGACTGCCCTGTTGAATTCACGTGAGTTTATTCCTGAAGCACAGGAGGAATAGCTTAACCTGTCTGACCTTGCATAGGAGGAATTGAGGAGAGCTCCCATTAGTTGAATCTGGGGAGTAGTAGAAGAAAACCTAGGAGATTCAGAAAAGGATGAGCTCCTAAATTAACATAACTGTCAAAATTACTTGACTGCCTAAAAATTGATGGATCAGCATGCTGAAGCTAGACCTCTGCACCTTCAACATCAGAAAGTCAGCTCGTGCCAAAAAAGCACTACCATCCATACTCAGTACTCTGCTTAGGATTCCACAAGGTACTTGCATACCAGCATTTTGCTGTGAAGTAGAATGATATGCTAGCAGGAATCCAGAGCAATTCTGATGTCAAAGAACTTCTGTTTCCTTCCCACTGGTGTGATCCCCAAAGAAATGACCTCTGGACCTGCTCTTGTCTAATTAGATCTTTGCAAACTACGTTTTATTTTAATTCTAAGTGCAGGAACACTTTTTAGAAACACAAATATGCTGCTTACTTATACTGACCTATGAAGTCAGAGACCTCTAATTTCAGTCTCCTTTGTATGGAGGCTGTATGGACTACCCATTCAGACCCAGAAGCACTGCCAAAATTAAATGATAATCCCATTGTTTAAACAGACACATTATACTGTGATTACAGACAAACATCCAGTGGGATTAAACAGATTTGACTGATTTTAGGGCTTTTGCTTTTCCCTACTTGAATTATAACTGAAAGACTCAAGATTTTAGATAGTATTTCCTTTGGTACTTCATAAATATTATGAACAAAACAGATCAATCTATCAGTGCTTTAGTAAAATCTGACTATTATCCAGCCAACTTTCTCCAAGAAAACTACCAGCCACTGCCAAGATCTTAAACAGAAAGTCACATCACTTTAAGTCTGTATTTCCTTCTCTGGTGTAATCTCCTTGAGATTTCTGCCTTATTTCTTTAATAAATCTTCAGAATAAAAATAAAGGCAACCCCAAAGGCTTCAATTAGTTTTGTTTTTATTCAGTCCTCATCTTCATTTTCTTAACACCCCTAACAGCAGATTTGAGCTAACAGCTGTATACTCCTAGATTATTCTCAGCTGCACAGAAAAGAAGAAGGAAAAAAAAGACATCAGAAAAGAAGGGAGGCGAAAACGCCAATCTGTACAGCCACAACGCAGCTGAGGCTTCAGAAATGAACAGTTCTATATTCTCTTCTAAACATAGAGAGGAAAAAAAATGTAGAGACTAGAAAGTAATAAAGATCAAATGCAACCATTGTCGGGGTTCGAGCAGGATTGAGTAACTGAATAGTCTGAGAAGCGAGAAGAACAGGCAGGGTAAGACTTAGGGTCACTCTGATAAGAGGCATAGCTGCAGGGAAGCGGCCTTGGGTAGAAGCTGAGAAAGTTGCTGTCTGTAGCTAGCTGTGCAAGGGGGCCTTGAAGGTGGGCAGGCTGGTCAGCCCTGGGAACAAGTGAAATTGTTGCGGCTAGCGAAGCCTATCAGAATTACGTACGTATGCACCCAATCCACTCTCTAAGTATCACGCTTAGCTTCAATAAACAGATTGACCTTCTATGTATCATACTGGTATAAGCTCGTGTCTTTCTGGTCTCCTGCACAGCTTTTGAGCAACCCAGCAACCATAAAGTGACATAAGAATCAGAGACACAAGGAGCAAGTCATAGTCAAAAATAAACCAACAAGGAATAAGATTAGAGTCTAACACCTCAAAAAACAAGCAACCAAGCAACCAACCCCAACCCAAAACAGAGTAAGGAAGGACTTAGTTTATGGTCTTAGAAGATAATAGAATGGAAAAGATAGCCTGAATCTAAGAAAGCTAGAGATCAGTCCAGGCATCAGCTAAAGTCTCTTAACCATCAGAACTAAGACAGCAGCAGATTCTGTTCTTCAGGTACATGTCAGAGAGATTCACATTATTGACGTTCAAGAAGTTAAATGTGATGACACTTAACTGACACACTTGTAAGGACATTAAACTTCTTTCAGAAGTTGCTATGGCTCTCAAGGTCTTATCCTCTCACTTAGATCACTGAAAGCTAGCCACATCTTGTGGAGAGAAGAACAGTACTATTGCTCTCCTATGGCTCTACAGCAGTGGTCACAACATCGTTAACCATGGCCGCTTGGATTATTCTAGAGCTGACAAATGTGCAAGTGCAGACTCACACTGTTGCAGTTCTGAAAGGGTTTGTCTATTCTAGGATACAACAGGAAGACTGTGGTGGTTTGGGTGTTCCCTGCCCCCCACGCTTTGGAAATCACCCAGACTAGACTCAGCCAGCTCTGGAAATTGAATGAAGCTTATATTTACAGCTTATCAGAATATACAAGCAGATATTTACAGTATATACAGCTATATACAGAAATACACAATGTAAAAAGGTAATACAGAAACACAACAGCCCTGCCAGAAACCTGAGTCCCCAGGAGGGGCTCCCAACCTCACTTCTACCTTCTCCCACCCCTCAACTTTACCCCAGATGTTGCCTTGTGCCCAAGGAATAATGGAGGGTCAGCCAGAGAGGTTAGGAAGCAAGGGGATTAGTCAGAGAGACAGAAGGTGAGGTTAGAGACAAATGCAGCTCAAAGCCCAAGCTGTGCCCGAATGCCTTATCTATGTTTGGATTCTTGCTCTTATACCTCTCAGCAAGCCTATGAGTGAAGTAGACATCACCATTGTTTCTCTTTCACAGCCTGTAATCTAGTTCTTCTCACCAAAACATTCTAGCTAGCTTCAAACTAGCACACTAAGTAAAACATCAAGAGCGTGTTAAAGCCAAAAAGCTCTGAAACATACAGTGGCTGACAACAGGTGACCAGCAAGGGCTGCTTTTTGTGAGTTGCCAATGTTCTCAGGTATAAAACAACAAAGATTGTTCCTGATCTTTCATTTAGCTCAAAATAAGTAAAATATAACAACCATGACAGCAATGCATCTGGCTGAAATACATCCTACCACATTTCATCTCACACTTAGAAAGTTTTGTCCCTCTCAAATTCTGTATGGGATATTTTCTTTTCCTTGCTCCAGAATTATTACAGTGGTTTTAGTGCTGATTGACTGCCTATCAAGTGCATATTTTCAAGGTCATGACCTATAAATTAAGATTCACGACCTATAAATTAAGATGCGCTTCTTCCTTCAGAAACAGTAAAAGGTTCTCTTTCCCTTCCTTAATCAATTAACTGTAGGCTGGAGAGAATCCTTGAAGGGGAAAAAGCAATGCTAATCAGGAAGATGGGACAAGGTGATTTAATGAGTTTTCACCATCTTTGTTTCTGACAGCTGACCTGGCAGATGAAATCTGTAGAACTTCATATATGCCTTAGTGGTTGGATGTTAATGCTTCATGGCAGACACTGTCTCCATATAATTAGAATACAGACTTATGTGCACCAGGAAACTGCCAGCAGACTAATTAATTGTGGCAGGAAGCACATGCTTCTCCATTTCCTGGTAATTAACTGGCAATGAAACTTCTTTTTCTTTTTTTTTTTTAAAAGTAACCCACTGATATGATTGGGGGTGGGGGGGAAGAAAGGGTTTGTAGAAATTCTGCAATCAATATCAACTAAGACCCAAGAAATCCTTCAGAAGCAGAAGACGCTATTAAGCACTCAGGTAAGTTTGCTTTTGTTGCATTCAGACTCAGGCAAACCACTGTTGATTCCCTTAGAGTTATAACAAAACATCTACAGACATTTTGTATATCCCAGGCTAAGAGGAAAATGTCCAGAAAATTGGGATTTGAAAAAGTGTGTGACTTAAAGGGATTTTAGATTGCTCATAAGCAGATTTTACTGTAATGAAAAAATGTTAACAACTACTTACACTGGTGTGCTAGTTTGAACCTAGCTAGAACGTTCTGGTGAGAAGAATTAGATCATAGGCTAAGAAATGAAAACAATGGTGAGATCTACTTTGCTCACAGTCTTGCTGAGATGTGTAGAAAGGAAAAGCAAAACATTAGATAAAGTCACTTCGCTGGGACACTTTGCTTGGGCACTTTGTGCTGGGCTGTGCTCTCAGCTCTTTGCCTGCTGGGGAGCTCGGTCTGCTGGCTGAACTCCATCTTGCTTTCTAACCTCACCCTCCATTTGCTTTGCTGATTCACCTTTNTGGGGAACATCCAAACCATCACAACTGGAGATTTCCCATGTGTGGACAATAAGTACACTGCGGTCCACATAAAAAGGCAATTTTGCTCAAATCTTTTAGTATAAGGAAATTTACAAATAACCTTTTGTAATAAAGGAAAACACAGCCACATGATCGATAACTGGAAACTATTGGGACTGGCCACTAGGAAATCACCTTCTAAATAGCTTTGATTTTCAGTTGTTTTCTCAATCATAGAAAAGCCACTACAGGTAGGAGGAAGTAGGATGTTCACCAATGACTAAGTTTTTTCTTGTATGAATCAAGATGAGATTTTTGCTGACTGCTGGAATCCAGCCCTGTTCATCACCAGCTGTCTTTTCAAAAATCATGAGTCATACTTCCCCTTGCCAAGATCTTACCTATCCAGACAGCCTTCTGGGTTCTGTAAGTACTTGGACTCAGGAAAAAAATGAGGCAAGAAAGATAGCTTAAAGTTACTTTTCCTCTTTTCTGTAACTTTGCAGTACACACAAGAGTAGAAGGATGCTCTGAATTGACCAAGAGGTTTGCATGCTCACTTGTTGCAACATTTGAGAAAGAAGTCCCAGAGAGCTTAATTTAGGGTTTTGGAAGCTTTGTATTTGCTTTTAAAAAGCATTAATAAAAGGCTACAGATGAAATCTAAGAGACTCATCTTGTGTGTTTATTGTAGCATGTCAGCGAAACCTCCTTGAAGAGGAATGGCTACTGATCTCACCTTCAAGGTGTATCCACACAGACATGTTCAAGACACAAGCAGAATAAATACTCACTGTATAATCACAGAATTAAGCAGATTGGAAAAGACCTCTGAGACCTGATTAACTAAACCATGGCACTAAGTGCCTCATCCACCCTCGTTTTAAACACTTCAGGGATGGTGACTCCACCACCTCCCTGGGCAGCCCATTCCAGTGGCAAATCACTCATTCTGTGAAGAATTTCCTCCTAACATCCAGCCTAAACCTGCCTTGGCACAGTTTGAGACTGTGTCCTCTTGTTCTGTCTCTGTGTGCCTGAGAGAAGAGACCAACCTCCACCTGGCTACAACCTCCCTTCAGGTACTTGTAAAGACCAATGGGGTCTCCCCTGAGCCACCTCTTTTCCAAGCTGAATATCCTTATTTTTTTCCTGAGTTACCTCCCCCTCTTTCCAAAGGTGATCTGCCCTCTTTATTTCCCTTAATTCCTTCACAAGTCACTCACACATCCAGGCTGGTCATCTTCCCCAGTGGCTCTGCTTTCGGCACACTGACACTGCCTGTTCCTGCACCTTCAAAATTTCTTCCTTGAAATAGGCCCAACCTTCCTGGACCTTTTTGCTTTTAAGGGCTTTTTTCCCAAGGTACTCTTCAAGTTAGTCCTCTGAATAAGCCAAAGCATGCCCTCCAGAAGTCCAGTGTGGACGTTCTGTTGATGCCACTCCCAGCTTCACTGCATATTGAAAACTTTATTATTTCATGGTCACTGCACCCCAGAGTCTCTGACCACCACATCTCCCACCAGCCCTTCTCTATTCGTAAACAGCAGGTCAAGCAGAGCCTCAGCCCAGTAGGCTTGCACACCGGCTGTGTCAAGAAGCTATCCTCCATACTCTCTATAAACCTTCTAGACTGCCACCTCTCTGCTGCATTCAGTTCCCAGAAGATACCTGGCAGGTTAAAATCACCTACAAGAACAAGGGCTGGTGATCTTGAGACATCCTGTGGCTGTTTATAGAACAATACATCCACCTCCTCTTCCTGGTTGGGTGGCCTGTAACAGACTCCAGCCAGTATGTCAGTCTTATTGATCTGGTTTCTGATTTTTACCCATAGTCGCTCAATCTGCTCCTCATTAGTCAGAAGCTCCATGGCATCAAAATCTTCTCTAACATACAAGGCCATCTCCCCACTCCTTCTCCCTCTCCTGTCTTTCCTGAAAACCCTGTATCCATTCATTGCAGTGCTCCAGCTGTGTGATGAATCTCACCATATTTCTGTCATGGCAACTACATCATAGCCTTCCTGTTGTGCCAAGATTTCCAGCTCATCCTGCTTGTTTCCCATACTGCATGCATTTGTGTACATGCACTTCAGCTGAGCTGCTGATTTCACCACTGATACTGGCTCACCACCCTCAGCTTCCTCTGTGGAGAGCCTGGTTTCATCCCCTTCCCACCTCAAACCCTTTTCTGATAGTTGGACCCTGTCTGAGTTTAGCAGATCAGGTGCAGTAAAGGTTGCCTCATGGTCAAAGAACCCAAACTTTTGCTTCAGACACCAGTCTTTGTGCCACTTATTGATAATGCTGTGTTCCTGTACCTTTCAGCATCCATCCCTGCCACAGTGGGAGCAGGGGGCCATCTGTGCTCCTACTCCATCAGTCAGTTGACCCAGAGCTTAGATTTCCCTGTTAATTACCCTGGTGCCCTTTATGTTAATTTCATCACTGCCAGCCTGGACAACCAGCAGTGGGTAATAATCAGACAGATGAATCATATTAGGCAGCCTCCTTGTGATATTGCATACCTGGGCCCCAGGGAGACAACAGACCTCCCTGAGGGATGGGTCTGGATGATATACAGGGCCCTCTGTTCCCATCAGAAGGGAATCACTGAGTACTACTACCCTTCTTTTCTTTTTAATACCAGAAGTTGTAATGCAGGGGGCTCCTCAGGGTTAGGGTTAGGGTTAGGGTTAGAGGTGTCACCAAAGTCTAAGAGCCATCACCCTCATCCCCTCGTAGAGCACTGTACCTGTCTTTGTCTCCATCTTCATCCTCCTGGCTGTCAACATCCAAAGCCCCAACACAGGAAGGACATGGAAGTGCTGGAGCGAGTCCAGAGGAGAGCCACGAAGATGATCAGAGGGCTGCAGCAGCTCTGCTATGAGGACAGGCTGAGAGAGTTGGGGCTCTGCAGCCTGGAGAAGAGAAGGCTTCGAGGAGACCTTAGAGTGGCTTTGCAGTATCTGAAGGGAGCCTACAGGAAGGCTGGGGAGGGACTATTGACAAGGTCTGGTAATGTCAGGACGAGGGGGAATGGGTTTAAGCTGGCAGAGGGGAGATTTAGACTGGATGTTAGGAGGAAGTTCTTTACAGTGAGGGTGGTAAGGCACTGGCACAGGTTGCCCAGGGAGGTTGTGGATGCTTCCTCCCTGGAGGTGTTTAAGGCCAGGCTGGATGAGGCCTTGGGCAGCCTGCTCTAGTGGGAGGTGTCCCTGCCTATGGCAGGGGGTTGGAGCTGGATGATCCTTGAGGTCCCTTCCAACCTAAACCATTCTATGATTCTATATGATTCTATGATATCTATTGTACAGTATCAACTGAGTAGGTGAGGGGGGCTGAAGAGGTTGTTGCTTATCTCTCCAAGGATGGACCTTTTTCCATTCCCCCTTGTCCCTTATGTCCCCTCCTTTTGTCTGGTGACAGGAGGAGAGTGGGTCCTTCTCTGCTTGTAGAGCCTCTTCCTGCTGCCTTGGCCCCTGAGTGTGGTTCCACCAATCTATTTCGCTTTCATGCTCCGTAATTTTCTCAGTCTCTCTACCTCCCCTCTCAGTTCAACCACCTGCCTGAGCAGGTCATTTATTTGATCACACCGTATATAAGCAGCATCTTTCACTCCTTCTTGTTCAAGTGCCAGGCTCAGGCACTCACCACAGCCAGAAACCTGCATAGCTGTATGGTTGTGTGGGACCGTGGTCTGAGTTCCCACACTGTTTTGCCCGCTGCCTCTTGGCTGTGTTATGACCATGACCTCTCTGCCCGGGAAGGAACCAACCACTGCTGGTTCCTGCTCACCCTGCTCCCTCACTCATACACACAGTTGTTCTCTCCCCGGGGGCTGGTCGCTCTAGAGGTGTGAACTTCTGTAGCGCGCTGGCAGAGGCTCAGGGCAAACAGCTGCAGTGCCCCTGGAGGTATAAGCGATGACTGTTTGCCTTTGGCGCTTTTTGACACTTCTCCCAGCACAGGCCGCTGGCTGGGACCGAGCGGTTCGGCTCCGGCGCTGCCTCGCCCGCCTTTGTACGGCGCGGGAAGCGCAGCAACGCCCCCGGCTGCGTCAGTCCGCCGCGCAGGAGCGTCGGGGAGCCGACCCTGCTGCCCCCGCTCCCCGTTCTCCCGGGGCCTCCGCTTCGGGGAGCGCCTTGTGCGCCTGGAAAGCGAGACCGGTCATCGCCGGAGCTGGTCTCGGTGCTGGAGTTGGTCCCGGTACCGCTGCCTCTTCAGAATGGCCGGAATTCTTGAGCAGCAGAAATTATCTATGTTTCCGGGAGACTAAGGCTACCATTTATTTCGCTTACTACTGTCTAGGTCAGGGGTCCTCAGACTACGGCCCGCGGGCCGGATACGGCACCCCGGGGTCCTCAGAATCCCCCCGGCCCCTCCCTCTGCCGGGGGTTCAGAGGGAAACCAAGAAGCCACTTCCTGCCGCTTCCCCCGACACTACTGGGCTGGGGCCAAACTGTAGTCCGGCCGCCGACACTGCTGGGCTGGAACCAAACTATAGTCCAGCCCTGACACTACTGGGCTGGAACCAAACTATAGTCCAGCCCTGACATTACTGGGCTGGAACCAAACTATAGTCCAGCCCCTGACAGTGTCTGAGGGACAGTGTCCGCCCCCTTTTAAAAGGTTTGAGGACCCCTGGTCCAGGTTAATTTGAGCACTAGCTTTAGAGTCAGCATCTTTCTTAACTCGTGCAATAGGTAAGAGGTCTCCCTACATGTGCAAAGCTTCTTGAAATGCACAAATACAAATGTCTCTAAGAGCACTTAGGAGCAGGTGGTTTTAGGACTTGCATCACAGCACTGGAGTGAGGAGGGACACCAGAAGTCCATTTTTATGTTTTTCCCATTCCTGGAATTCCTGGACAGTTCATTCTTGATTGGGGGAAGGATAGGTTCTAATAATGGACCGAGGAAATTGTTTGAGCACAGGCCCTTCGCAATGCCTTGGGTCAAGTCATCTCAGAACTAGAAACACTTCTGTGGTTAAGGCAAGAGTACATACATTGCTTCCAGAGTCGAGCAAGGCTTGCTTGTGTTTTCATTGCATCATAACAAAATATCCTTTCAACTTGCCTGACTGTGTCAAAGTGAGTGGTATAAACTAGTCCTTTATTTTCCTAACATACTTGCAAGCCCATTAGAGAGTAGCATTGTTTTCAGCGAAGGATCCAAACATTTTGTTATCACAGTCTGTGTACAACATTTTAGTATATTCACCCATTTCTATTTACATATGAATGGGGAAAAGGGTTGCATTTAGTTCTTGAACAAGTGCCAAAGTGAAGCATTCAGTTCTGGAGCCTGCATGACTTCTTAAATTGTATCTCCTTGTGGCCAGACACACAAGAAAGCAACATAGATAAGTGCATGTCCCTCCCCTCCATTTCTCTGTGCTCTAGAGACACCGCAGAATGAGTGGCTTAAAGGCATTTCTCAGGCCATGGAAGAAACATCCCAGCTCTGCCAGACAATTCGATGTAATACAGTGAGATGTAGCTGAGCAAGTAAGCGTATCAGTGACTTTGCTATGAAGGAAGATTTGAGAAAGATGAGAAGCATCAAGAAGATGAGGAAGGCAAGTCAAGTCCTATGGTTTTGAGGCTTGAATAGCTTTTGATTAGAGTTCCTTTCCTGAATTTGTGGAGCAGAGTGGTTTTGGAACAATGTAACTGTCAGCATTACAGTGGCTTCTCTTTCAGTCCTCACTGGTTTGCTATTGTGGAAATAAATTGACATATTTGCATGTGAAAGCTCTCTATTATCATCCCTGGGCTCTGGATGGATTGAGAACTAGCAGGTCTGGAAGGAGAAAAAGAATAGATTGCCCTTCAATAGCGGGTAACACAAAAAACCCCAAACCAATTCTATCCTTGTCCCCTTTCCTGACAATCAAAAGAAAAGGACAAACTCACTGCCTCCTTCCCGGATGTCAAGAGCCACAGGGGAAAGCTGTTCCCTTACCAGCCTTCTTAACACGCACTCTCAGGTGTTTTCGGTTAGTGTAAGCCTCGAGAAGAAAAACGTAAAATCACAAAAATCCCATTCTGCAAATAGAGCTGGGCCTTGTGTATTGTCCATCAGTCAAGCTCAGCTGAGCAAAATACTTTTTCAGTCTTTTGTTTTCTTTATTAGACACTGTTGCTCCGTTTAAACTTGCAAGGAATATATGCAGGAGACATTAGGCTCATATGCCATCTTTAATTACTTCCTTTGTGCTCAAGCATGAGTTTAAGGCAAGGAGAACTTCCCCTTTCTTTCTGCTCCATACATAAGAGCTCAAAAGTAAAATTGCACAAAGACAACAGGAAAAATTACATCCTTACTAAGCAAAGACATCATCCTCTCCCCTTGAAAGGGATCAGGATGAGTTTAGACAATGGATTCTGTCAACATCTCTTCTCTTCCTCTTCCCCAAACTTCTGATTTCAGAAATAAAGCAGGCCTGTATATTAAGAAGAAGGAAGATATCAGTAACAGTGAATTCCTGCATTTAAAGCCTGCTTCTTGAATCAACAAAGTTCCTGGTCAAAGCCAGGAAGAAACAGCATGTGCCTGGTTTACAGTACGTTGTAAAACATAGTAGCTGCAGAGCACTTGGACACTCTTTTGAGAAGGCAACTGGACTTTCCAAACTGGACAAAAGAGTAGGCATTTCAGTAACAAGTATAGATCACAAATCAAATACCAGCAATATAATCTTGAACAAAAATGTTAAAAATGCCTAAATTCACACACACACATACACTGCACCGAAAAAGGCGAGAACTACTCAACACATTACAATAAGCTTCCACCGCATTTCTGAGTGGGCAAGAGCTTCAGACCAAGGATAAAGTAAGAGAGCACAAGAAGCCACAGAAGAGCCCTCCTGCCCACTCTGTCCAGGCTAAGAGGGCTAAGAGAAATGAGACCTGACTGTCCTCTCCCATATATTGACTTCTTGATTACCCATTTCTCAGATGCAAAGGTGCTAACAAACATCCACATTCCAAATGTGTTGGAATCACAAGCCATTGCAGCCCTTCTAAAAGCTTCTAGCATAAAGATAATGTAAATGAGTTCAGGTCAAGAGCTTGCTGTCAGAAACACAGGAGATTGCTGATGAAAACAGTCCTCATAATGATTCTGTTGTTAAGGAATCAAAACCAAATTATTACAATATGGGGATTATTGCTCCGGATTCTCTATCATCCTTTATTATCTAAGAGCTAAATGCTCTGTCCTTAGTATGTTTTCTTCCTTCTTGTAGTCATTCTTGGTGAACTGTATATGCAAACAATATTTACTGTAGACCTGGGAATTTATTTTGCTTTTGGTTTCATTTATTTATGTTGCCTCTGCCAGAAATGCTGTGGCTTTTACTGCATGATTCTGCCTTAAGTGC
The DNA here is from genome assembly GCA_013400475.1 of Tricholaema leucomelas. Taxonomy (NCBI): domain Eukaryota; kingdom Metazoa; phylum Chordata; class Aves; order Piciformes; family Lybiidae; genus Tricholaema lacrymosa; species Tricholaema leucomelas. The sequence goes on along the minus strand of WAAF01011189.1, from coordinate 10,113 downwards.
TCAGGTCCTTCTCAGCTTCAACCACAGAGCAGTTCAGGATATGTATACGAATGACTTGTAACTATTTCTGCTTATCTGGGACACTTGAACCAAATGGCAGAAAGACATCATGCAGTTTTCTTCCACTTACCAAGATCTGTTTCTATCTTGATAGAACACGTTTGAAATATTTAGGTGGCAAATGTCAAAATAAAGTCAGCAGAGAAACAGGAAGAGGGTTGGTATATTTTTTTAAAGCCTTGTCTATGTTTTTTTTCTCCTTATCATCAATAGTACACAAGGCTTTGTTAATGTTTTAAAATGAATAAGACTGGCCCAAATGATAAAATTTTGGCTTTTGCACAGGCAAAGCTCTCAAGAAAGACACAATCTGTGGAGTTTTTTTCTGTCATATCATAGTGTGAAAAGCTTAGCCGTTTATACAGCACCAGTTTTTCTTATTAACTGAGCACCAGAAACATTATTCAGCCAATTCAACTCCAGATAATTAAACAAAGTGCGTTCACAGTTTGAAGCCTTTTTCATAATTGAAAGGAAGAGCCATCTCCAGGACAAAACCCATCCCATCATAAGTCACAGAATCACAGAATTCACCAGGTTGGAAAAGATCTCTAGGATCATCGAGTCCAATCTATCACTTAACCCTTCTAATTAACTAAACCATGGTACTAAGTGCCTCATCCAGCCTCCTTGTAAACACCTCCAGGGATGATGACTCCACCACCTCCTCAGGCAGCCCATTCCAGTGGGAAATGACTCTTTCTGTGAAGAATTTCTTCCTAACATCCATCCTAAACCTACCCTGGCACAGTTTGAGGCTGTTCTCTTGTTCTGAAGTCCATCTCCTGAAGACATCCATCATTACACTTGAAAAACAGGGCACAAACTGCCCACAGTGATCATATTTGCTTCCAGTTCCCAAATAAATAGTGCTGAAACAAAGCAAGATTTGTAGCCCACCACAGAAAGTGGTATCTTTCAAAGCACATCAACCAGCATTCTAGCAAAAGCTCAACAGGCTGTTTGAGGTTTCTTTACAACTCAAAGGTAAATTTTCCAGGTTTTCGAGGCTCACTTCTTGTACCAAAAGAGGGAGACATCCAGCCACCTTGTGCAGGGACTTCAGACTACATTTCAGGTGCTTAAAGACACTGGACATCTAGCAGAGTGCTGGATTTTTCTTCACTGAGACAGGGAGCTTCAATGTGCTAAAGCTGAACTACTTAAGTTAAATAGACACTGGTTATCTTCGCAAATACTGGTCCCTTGCCTCATATACCTACATATCTGCAGTAGTTGTCTCAGCATTACTTACACCAGCTAGCTAAAATGCAAAAATATTTGTATTAAGCATGCCAGATAAAGCCCATCTGAAGTCATCTAAAATACATACTTGGATTTGAGCAAGGGCTTTCTGATTTGACCTTGAGATGAACCTTTGTATTGACCAGAACTGAGCCTTTTAGTAACAAAAATAATTAATAAGTATTCTTCTACACTAAAACTTCAGGCTTTCATATTCCCTCTTTCAGTTAATCTGAAATCAAAGTTTTGCACATGAAATTGGTGGTTTTCATACAAAGAATGGTGTGACCTCATAGAAAGAGCACTTTAAAATCTTGTGGTGTATACCTTCCGTGCTAAACCAACGTGACTGGTGAAGATGAACTGCACTAAAGACAGCAGAGAAGGATTAGGATTATCTTCTAGAAGGTGCAAATTGAAGTAAAAAATTAGAAAACAAAATAACAAAAAAAACCCAAACAAACAAAACCCCCAAATGCAAACTGAAGCAAAACCCCCTCAATCAAACCTAGCTCAGAAAAATGGTAAATAATAATGAGTGGTAATGATAATAATAATGGTTGCTAATAACCCTAGAATAAGTCAGATGCAAAGTGTTATATGCCAAATATCTGTTCAGTTAGACCTACCAAGAGGTAGAATCAGTGAGTCAATATTTTTGCCATCTTGTTTCTTTAGTAAAAAGTATTTGCCCCCAGGAACATACAACAAATTAAAAACATATGAACTGTTGGATCTGCCTATCCTTATGTAGAATAAGGCAAAGTCAAAGTACAACATATGCTCTGATGTGTAGCAAAGCTGATGGTTTTGATTAGCACTCCTCTGGGCAGATGAGAGTGGAGCAGAGCCCCACAGATTGAGTTTGCTGAGAGCAGCAAGGTTGTGCAGAGCTGTACAGTTCAACTGCTCCTCCCTCTTCCTCTCTGCAGCACGACAGTTTAACAGAGCAACTGAGCTGGAGATTCCAGAATTATACCCAGGGTAAATGTGTGTGTAATCTAATTGTCAAAACAGAAGGAAGCTTGTTTCCACAGTTACATAATACAGACAACATATTTAATGTGATGGCACTCGTATGGAACAGGAAAGATGGCAAGAGGTGTGTATGCTTTGGAGAACGAATTTATTGGCTTACTGGTTCTGCAGGATGGTGCTGCGTTATTAACTATTGCACCTGGAGTACTGTGTGCAGTTCTGGAGCCCCCAACACAGGAAGAACATGGCCCTGCTGGAGCCAGTCCAGAGGAGAGCCACGAAGATGATCAGAGAGCTGCAGCAGCTCTGCTATGAGGACAGGCTGAGAGAGTTGGGGCTCTGCAGCCTGGAGAAGAGAAGGCTTCGAGGAGACCTTAGAGTGGCTTTCCAGTATCTGAAGGGAGCCTACAGGAAGGCTGGGGAGGGACTATTGACAAGGTCTGGTAATGTCAGGATGAGGGGGAATGGGTTTAAGCTGGAGGAGGGGAGATTTAGACTGGATGTTAGGAGGAAGTTCTTTACAGTGAGGGTGGTGAGACACTGGCACAGGTTGCCCAGGGAGGTTGTGGATGCTTCCTCCCTGGAGGTGTTTAAGGCCAGGCTGGATGAGGCCTTGAGCAGCCTGCTCTAGTGGGAGGTGTCCCTGCCTATGGTGGGTGGTTGGAGCTGGATGATCCTTGAGGTCCCTTCCAACCTAAACCATTCTATCATTCTATGATTCTATCTCTGGTTTTAGAATGTCAGTTTAATACTAACTGAAACATGTCCTGGCAGGGTATAAATCCTGCTAGACTACTTTGGCCACTTCCCCTCCTGCCTCCCTTTAGGGTCCAGGAGTTGAGGAGCAGACAAAACAGACAATGGGGATTGGGTGTCAGGAGTCCCGTACAGCCCCACACATGCCTTAATCCCATTTTGGGAATATATGTGTAGCAGCATCGGGCATGACACTTTGAATTTATTGCCCAAAGGGTCTGATGGTTGAGCATATTGGCCAGTTTGATTCTCAAAAAAAAAAAGTATTTAATAGGGCAATGATTTGAAAAGCCTGCCTTTCTACAGTCTTTCTGCTGTTCTTCAGCCTTCCTTGGCTGAAGGAACTGGCATGTTAGGGTGATTCCCTCAGCGAATCCCCCAGCCGCTTTCCTCCATTAGCAGCTCATTGAGGTTCCTCCCTGCAGAAAAAAACTTTTGTTCACAGTGGCCAAGTGTGTTTGCAGCAGTAGCAGTTTACAGCTACTCAGTTTTCCTCTCCACACTGCCTTGGAATTTTACCCTCGGGATCGTAGTCACAGTTTTTGGAAGCATCTTTGTACAGGAAGCATATCCTGGTAAACATATTTGGGCTATATCTTATTAAGGCTCCCTAAGGTATCAAACTTAGAGTAGTTTTTAGACTCACTGAACAGGCGTATTTGGTCCACCTTGTGGCCATAACCAGTACTGCTTCATTGTTGCATACTGGAATTTTCCTGGTTTGGCATTCCTATTTTCTAACTGTTTAGACTGTTTAATTCTGTGTTCATAAATACCCTTTGTGTAAATACTTGCTGTCAACCAAGAATAGAATCAACCAGGTTGGAAGAGACCTCCAAGATCATCCAGTCCAACCTATCACCCAGCCCTATCCAGTCGTCTAGACCATGGCACTAAGTGCCTCATCCAGTCTTTTCTTGAACACCTCCAGGGACGGTGACTCCACCACCTCCCTGGGCAGCCCATTCCAGTGTCATCCAAATGAATTCCATGTGATCCATTTGTACTGGAAAATGAATAATAATAACAACTCATAATTTCATATTAATTCTAGCAAAGCATGAACTTCTCCCACAGAGTGTTGTATTAACCTGTCTGATTCCTCCTTTTGGAAAGAACATTCTCAGGGTTAAGAGGTTACTTTAGTCTCCACGTATGTACAGTCATTTCCTTCGCTGATGAAATCACCAGAGGGAAAGCAGAGTAGCAGAACAATGTCTTCCTGTAGTCACTGGGTCACTAGAAACTAACACTACAGCTGGAAAAAAATGAAAGAATATTGTGTTAAAACAATGTTTGGTAGCAGTGGTTTGATGCAGACCTCAGGCTCAAATCGTGCCATATGGTAGATTTCTTACAGATTATACTTTCTAGACGCTGGAAAATGTGGTTTCAGTTCACTACAACAAAAATCCCTCAGATGGTGATGATGATGCTTTTTGCAAACATTGTCTAGATCTGAAACACTCCTTTAAAGAAACACACAGCACCATATGCTGAGTTCTTCTTTGCCTCTTGCTTCTATATCTGCTCAATGCTCAGTGTTAGAAGTCTAGTCAGGAATCTAAACAGAACCAGTTTAAAGGCAGATCTCAGATATACCACAGATATACCTTCCTTTCAGGTGTTCAATTCTATAAGGAAATCTAAGAGTGAAAATTGCTGATCCTCTCAGAAAGTTGGAAAGAGCTTCAGTAGCACATGCAATACTCACTATGTTAAATATTAGGAGCAGGTGAGGATTAACACAGCTGCTGGTGGGACACAAAGGACCATAAGAAGCGAAAGGAGAAGTGGAGATGGAGCCTAAGAAGGCTTTCAAGAAGACAGGGAATTTTTACCATCAGTATAAAATGACAGATGACTGAGTTTATAAATAGTACACTGGAAGGACAAGAATCCCTCACTCCTCTGTAATCCTGAACATAGCAATTTGACCCTCAACATGTGCCTGAGTGACACAGGGAGAAAAGAGGGACAGATTAAGGTGAAAAGCCACAAATGGCATGGAAAGATACAGACTTCCTGACATCTTCACCAATAAGTGGTGCTGCCATCTATTTTGGGATCACTGTAAATTTAATGACTAGGAGTCTGAACTGCATCAAAATGTCTTAATGTTTGAAGTCGTCTTGAGATAGTCAGATCAATTCCAGACAACCCCAAGCAGCTCTACAGGCTGGGGACACAGTGGCTGGATAGCAGCCAGGCAGAAAGGGACCTGAGGGTACTGGTAGATAGTAGGCTGAACACGAGCCAGCAGTGTGCCCAGGTGGCCAAGAGAGCCAATGGCATCCTGGCCTGTATTGGGGAGGGTACCTCCCTGTGCCAGAGGAGGTCTAGGCTGGATATTAGGAGGAAGTTCTTCGAAGAGAGAGTGATTTGCCATTAGAATGGGCTTCCCTGGGAGGTGGTGGAGTCACCATCCCTGGAGGTGTTCAAGAAAAGACTGGATGAGGCACTTAGTGCCATGGTCTAGTTGATTGAATAGGGCTGGGTGCTAGCTTGGATTGGATGATCTTGGAGGTCTCTTCCAGCCTGGCTGATTGCATGATTCCATGATTCTATGATCACTTGAACAGTTCTGAGCATAATTTATGTCCTACTCATGAGCTTTCTTACTGTCATGCTCCATAGCACTCCTCTGAGGAGCCTCCAGAGCCATGTGGTTACAGATGAAAGAGGTCAGGTGTAATCCTTTGTTCTCAGTAAGCATTTAGTCTAGTAATGGAAGATGCAGATAAAAGTAGCTGCCATCAGCACGTTTTCCTCCATAGCAGTATTGTGATGATAAATTGTCTGTGATTCAGTGTGATGTGGGCATGGGTTACTTTCAAAGATGCAATGTGTAGTGTCTAATATACTGAGATTTAACAAGGCCAAGTGCAGGGTTCTGCACTTTGGCCACAGCCACCCCAAGCATCACTACAGGGTAGGGACAGAGTGGCTGGAAAGCAGACAGGCAGAAAGGGACCTGGGGGCACTGGTAGATAGTAGCTGAAGATGAGCCAGCAGTGTNCTCAAGTTGTGCTGGGGGAGGTCTAGGCTGGATGTTAGGAGGAAGTTGTTGCCAGAGAGAGTGATTGGCATTGGAATGGGCTGCCCAGGGAGGTGGTGGAGTCACTGTCCCTGGAGGTGTTCAAGAAAGGACCGGATGAGGCACTTAGTGCCACGGTCTAGTTGATTGGACAGGGCTGAGTGATGGCTTAGACTGAATTATCTTGGAGGTCTCTTCCAACCTGTTTGATTCTATCATTCTATGATCTGAGCATATCACGGTATTACATGCACACTGTTTTATGTCTGTGTGCATGTGAGTCAGGCAGTTGCCAAGCAAACATCCTTAATGTGTGTGAATCATCCTTTGGGTAAAACAGGCCTACACTGATCTCCTCTCTGCTCCCAACAGTTTCAGCAGTCTCAGAATTCTTTTGGAAGTGTGCCCACAAGACCTTTAATAATGTGTACACCTGCAGTGGCTTCAGGCCAGCCTTCTGTTCTGCAGCCATTATCTCGTTGCAGTGCACTGTGATTACACAGGTACACAGCAGATGCCATTATTGGAGCTGGCATTTGCTAGCAATTAAAACACAATAGATGTAGAGCTTGCCAAAGCATTCCCTTTTTGGAAGATCTCTTGGTTTTTTCCACATTGATGAGCAGAGATAGCTGCAGTCCTTATTGACAAGCACTGACATCTCACCTGACCCACCAGTTACTTTGCATCTGGGGAACTTTTGAGCTTCCCAAGGTATCTTTGCATTTGCAGTATCAAATTATCTGCTTCAGAATACTTCAGAAGTGTTTCTTCTTGACAGAAATCAGTCATATGCCACTCATTCACCCCACGTGAGTCTTATCTACTGCAAGTACAGAGTGCCTCAATAATGCTATTGTAAATACAAACTCCTGAGGTTAACTTTGCTGCTGGTGAAGGGTATGTGTTTGGGTTGGCTTGTCTTTTTGACTTCTCATCACAGATGTTGTATGCTGGTTTGAAGCTAGCTAGAATGTTTTGCTGAGAAAAACTAGATTACAGGCTGTGAAAGGAAAACAAGGGTGATGTCTACTTCACTCATAGGCTTGCTGAGATGTATAAGAACAAAAAGCAAAACGTAGATAACCACTTCTCGCTTCTGCTGCTGAGGAGCTTGGAACTGAATCTCTCTCCTAACCACACCCTCCATTTCTTTAAATAATCCACTTTGCTTCCTAACCCCCTGGCCAAACCTCCATTCTTCCTTGGGACTGGGGTAAGGTTNGGCAGGGAACACCCAAACCATCACAATACCACATGTATTCTTAGCCAGAGTATACCTTGAGGCAGATATTTTTCTCTTATGAATACAGTAATTTCCCACTGCTTCAATCCTTAGTAAGAAATTGTGTCTTTGGAAGAAGTCAGTCTTGTTGTAGTACCAAGTTAAAAAATTACAGCTACTGCTGCTACAGGAAGGGTTTACCACCTGAAACCTACCACTAGAATTCAGTCCACACTTTCTGGCAGAGAGCTAACTCTTGTGACACATGGACAAGGCTTATGTAATGTACTTTCTTTATCTGCTGCAGGCCATCAGGACTGCTGGATGTGAATTGCTTGCTTTGCTGCAATTGTTGGCAAGCGAGTTTAAGAAAGAATGAATCACAATCAAACTGGACTTTCAGAGAAGAGAATCCTATTCATTAGTTCTGAAATAAGTGGACATGAAAGCAGGAATCTCCTTCAGACCAACTGGAACACAGCATAACATCCATACTGCATCGTTTCTGGAGGTGTGTTTGCTTAAGACTCATCCTCATTAAAATTCAATTACATTGAAGCCATATAATCCCTAATTGTAATAATCTGATAAAAAGCCCTTAACTGCCACACCACATGCCCATTTAGCAAGGAAATTAGCTCAGCAAAGAACACAGTCCTAATTTAGCAATTAGGGTGCAGTTTGTATCAGGCTATTTCAATAAGATTGGAAGGCAATTTGCAAGGTAGTTTTGCTCATTATAAGCTATTAAAGGTATGTCAATAGTGAACAGAATTCCCACAACCTGTCTGGCTGATGAATGATGTCTTTGTGCATTTCCAAAAGTAGAAGTTATCATGAACAGGATCTTCTATTGGTACCAATACTTACTACCTCTGTAGTAAATGGTGAGGAGGATATATGTTACAAGATGGTATTACAGTATGAACTACATTCCTGTAGTCCAAAAGAATCTTGTAGATTTTCAACTCCTCAGTTGTTTGAGAATTTAGAAGGGAATTTTAGGGCCAATTTTTCCTGATAGCCACTTAGAACCATCCAGTGGAAAATAAGCTCTCTTGATCGTTCCCTCAAGAAAGAGTGAATTGAATGTAGTTGCATTGGAGGACTTTCTGAGATGAAGACATAAAGGATTAGGGCTGAGCTGACCACTAAAGGAATGACAGATGCTATTAACCCTCACCTTTCCCAAAGAGAAGAGAGGGGGAATAAGAGAGAGACACTTACAGATTGGAAAAGCTAAAAATACTTTATTATTTACTTTATTATTCACTTTATTTATTTACTTTATTATATTACTATATAATATTGGTCTTGTCAGACCCCACCTGGAGTACTGTGTGCAGTTCTGGAGCCCCCAACACAAGAAGAACATGGAACTGCTGGAGCCAGTCCAGAGGAGAGCCACGAAGATGCTCAGAGGGCTGCAGCACCTCTGCTATGAGAACAGGCTGAGAGAGTTGGGGCTCTTCAGCCTGGAGA
>WAAF01011185.1:127610-162345 GCA_013400475.1 Tricholaema leucomelas | reverse complement strand
CTGGATGAGGCACTTAGTGCCATGGTCTAGTTGACTGGCTAGGGCTGGGTGCTAGGTTGGACTGGATGATCTTGGAAGTGTCTTCTAACCTGGTTGATTCTATGACTCAGTGGTGGGTCAGACTTACTCTGGTTCTGGCACAAAACAAAGATGAGGATGATAGTAAGTAGTACAGGGAAGAAAGTGATTGATTTGACTTTGAATATTATCCTAAACAAGAAGTAACAATTCTGCCTTTAACTGTATATAAAAAAGCTTCTCTATGTCCAGCTCTTTTAAGGGATATTTTCTTTGTCACCACAAACCTCTCACAAGACATAGAGATGTGACTCTAGACACTGAGGCAGCCTTCCAAAATGTGAGGAAAGCTGAAAAAGAGAGCTTCCCTTTTCCTTGAGTCACTAAGTGACCAAAAATTATTTTTGCCAATAACAACATCTGCATTCATAAACAAAGGAGAATGAACTACAGGCATATGAAAATGCCCCACTAATTATGCCTATACAAAGACATTTTTCAGTACAAAAATTCTCAACAGAGATTATGCTCCTCACAGGGTATTGACACTCTGGCAAAAGCTTCTAATATAGCTTCTAATGTAGAGCTGTGGCTCATGCTGAAAACAGCGTTAGTAGAACAGATTGCATCTTTGGAGGTTTTTACATTCCTGCTGTGAATTTTGGCCTATGATTTGGCTTCCTGTCACCCCTAGTATGTACTTAAAACTTACTGTAAGTCCTCTGGAGACTAGCAAAAAATTGAACATGTATTTCACAACTGTGGCATGAGTTCGATCTTGGAAGCAGTCACAGAAATCATTTGTGTTAGATTTCTGTCAGAACCCTTACTGGATTTCTAGTAAAGATATAATCTTTTCTGGTTTTGGAAAAGTTCATCCATGAAAAATGTGGACAAAACTAAGTATTTGCTATTTATGTGTTCATTTTGATTAATAGAGATGATTTTTTTTCAAGAGTCCTGGAATATTCCTTGAAATATAGTGAAATTGATCTGTCTGGTAATTCTCTTTTAACCACAAACCAGCAAGGCTTCAACAGCTGAACTGCAGCAGGTGTAGATATGTCTGATTTTTGAAGAACACTTGTCAGAGCCTTTCCAATTTCTCACAGACTTCAGGATCAAATGGACTTGTGAGTCATGCTCGTTGGAACAGGGCTATTCTAAACCATATAAAGAGCAAATTCCAAAACACATCAGAGCTAACTTGCCATTGTTTTCACCGTAAACCATAATGAATCCTCATCAAATGAATGCAGCTGCTATGGTGCTGTATCCAAAATAATGTAATTAAATTGCTGCTTGGGGAATTTTGGAATATAAATTTGGCAGAAACTTGTTACTGGCAATTTGACAATGAAGCATTTATAATCTTGTCCAGAGAGGTGATCCTGTGTTCTGTCATTCTAAGAACAGATAGAGGAGAAACAGAACCAGGATGAGAAATGGCCAGCCCAAAATATGAAACAAGAAACCACAAGAACGTAAGGCTAATTCAAACCATTCTGGTCAGCCTAATAGGCTTTCCAGGAAGACAAATAAGAGAGAAGGCAAAGAGGGAGGACAGAAGAAGAAACATTGAATGTGTTACATTAGAAATATTCTTCACCATGTTCTGCAGTGGTGAGGTCAACAAGGAAAGAGAATTTACCAAAGGGAACTAGTAGGAGACACAGCTTTGCCAGTATCATAGAAGAATCAGGCAAGGGTAGCCCAAGTAGCCCTGGGACATCATGCCTAGAGCTGAGTTGTCCTTCCTACCTGCTTCCATATGAAAACTTTCCCCCATCCTGCCTCATGGTGTCAGTGTGTGTGGACACTTGATCATAACTTGAATTATCTCTATCTGTGTGATGATCAACTGCATGATTATTTCCCTGGAGCCATCAGAACCCATACTGACACTTGGAGTTACAAACTGAACACCTTTAAAAACGTTCATGATGCATGTGGGTTGAACAAACCAACATTATCTTTGTGTGGGCTGTTTGAGATCAAACAAGCTGATGTTAAAGAGTTACGATGAAGTTACTACTGCAGTAGTTTTCTTGGTTACAGAACTGTGAAAATAAAATCAGGCTCATCCTGTCTCATCAGAAAACAGCTTTTGTTTCTAATGTGCGTTTGAAGTGACCCTAAATCAAGGTCTAGTTTCAGGAGACAGCAATTTGCATTGAGGCCAAGTCTAAGCCTTTCAGTGTGTGTTTCACAATCTGTAGTACGCCTATTCTGACTAAGCACATGAAATATTGCAGCTTAGAGCATGCTTGAGTTTAACAGCTGTGTTTCTCTTCCTTTGTATGCTAAGCAAAACTCCTAGAATTGTGTTTCCAGTTCAGCATTATGGCTTCAGAATTGGATATTCATGAATATTTAACATTATGTGCTCCCTAAAGGGTTACCTAACACTTCAGCTCAGAATCAGCTAATCAGAAAAAGACAGCAAAGTTCTTCACATTAACTTTGAATAAAATCCTTGACATTATTTCCCTTTCTTAAAATTTTGGGTTTGGTTGTTTTTTTTTTTTCTTTTTTTTTAATATTCCTTAGTGTTTAGCAGTTGCTGGCAAAGTGACAGAAGCAGCAGCTGAGAGTGGTGCCAGCAGAAGTAATTGAAAGACTGTGGTGGGGAAACAGTTTTAGGCTTTCGATCAAAAACAAGCAAACAAAAGTTTACTAAAGAAACAAAAGTATAGAGATCAAATGTTGAGATTAGAGACTACCATACTCAACAGTAAAGTTCACAGAGCAGCTTTGATGTGGAGAGAACATTAAAACACACTGAGCAAGGAATTCAGAGGTAGATGGGAATCCTCGTTACACATGTTGATCACATGTTACATGAAGATGATCAGAGGGCTGCAGCAGCTCTGCTATGAGGACAGGCTGAGAGAGTTGGGGCTCTTCAGCCTGGAGAAGAGAAGGCTTTGAGGAGCCCTTAGAGTGGCTTTCCAGTATCTGAAGGGAGCCTACAGGAAGGCTGGGGAGGGACTATTTACAAGGTCTAGTAATGTCAGGACGAGGGGGAATGGGTTTAAACTGGAAGAGGGGAGATTTAGACTGGATATTAGGAGGAAGTTCTTTACAGTGAGGGTGGTAAGACACTGGCACAGGTTGCCCAGGGAGGTTGTGGATGCTTCCTCCCTGGAGGCGTTTAAAGCCAGGCTGGATGAGGCCTTGAGCAACCTGCTCTAGTGGGAGGTGTCCCTGCCTATGGCAGGGGGTTGGAGCTGGATGATCCTTGAGGTCCCTTCCAACCTAAACCATTCTATGATTCTATGTTTATACTTCGAGAAGAACTGTATTTTGAAGTTTGATATTCTTTCTACTCTTAAGATTTAAAACAAGAAGAAAAAGGGATCCTGCTGTATCCTTCTGTTGCTCAGTATTGGCCAGTAAACCTGCCTTTGGTTGGGAATAAAAAATAGTTACTAGAGCTAACATTAGGCCTTAGGTAAATGTTTCAGCAGCAACCTGATGTCTCCTGAATTTAGACTGCCAGAAGAGGTTAAGTGAAAAGAGAAACAGTCAGGGTGGGATTTGTAGGTCCGTTATGGATTTCACGTAATTCATTTGTTTATCTAGCTTTGCAAACTCAAAGCTGTCTGAGATGTAGAAAAACAAATATCCATGTCTTCTCAGAGGTGTGCCAAATGACACCGTGCTGGTGATCTTAGCAACAGCCTGAAATAATTTGTTGCCATATTGTTTCAGCGAACAATGAGCTTTACGGTTATCCTGGCTTTCAAATGTAATACCTTCAGCATTGCTGAAAGCAATTTGGGTGCCTCTATCCTGTGCCATAACTCATGAAAAAATGTTGTAGCAGTTGCTTAACAAATCCACTGTGGTATTTTTAGCATTACTGGATGATGACTTTGGTTTTGGCCTGTCTGGTCAGGTTAATTGGCTGCTGTAAAGTTCTGTAAGGTCTCTGAGAAAATGCTGGCATAATCCTGAGCTTGTTGGAAGGATCAGACTGGCTTTATATTGAAACTTAATCAATAGAGTTGGGTAACATTTTTAGTAACTGTAAATTCCTCACAAATGGAGTTTTGATCCTAAAGCTGTTTCCATTTTTAATAAAAATGCTGAATTGGTTTGAGGTAAGGGAAATTTAGCCTGGATAGAAATTCTACTTGTGTCACTCCTCTTTCACCCACTAACTTGGGGATTGTGGAATTTGACTTTTATCTCCGCATCAGAGTCTTGGAAACTGCATCTTGTCAGCAAAAAGATGATGTCTCCAAGGAGAAAAGTAGAGAGAATATGGAGTTGGTGGTTCTTTCTCTCTTCAGTGTGCTTTGGGTCTTTCAGCTTGATGGGAGAAAGCAGTTCTTTCTCTGACCCTTTCCTCGGTAAACTGCAGTAGCAGTATCTGTCCTTGGTGCCATGCATGATGTTTCTCTTGCCCAGCCAGATGGAGATGTTGGCCAGCCATACCCAGGTCCACAACCTGCTCTGCCAGCTACTTTGGCACACAGTGTCCTCTGCAATGCATGGCCATGACAGTCATGTTACTGCTGAAAACAGTTTTAACAGCAGAGCTGTTGTTAGCCGTGCCTGCCTTCCTGCTTGGTTGTCCTAGAGCCTGGAGGTTCAGTCTCTCTTTTAAGTGGCAACTTGGGTCATGTACATTCTTTTTCCAGTCCAGGGTGGGAAGAGGACCAAAGAGGCACAACTACTTTTTTGATTCCAGTATTTCAGTCTGGCTACTGACCCAGAAAAATCAATTACAGTCACAGTCCTATGTGGCAGGATAAGGTAATATTTAGTATGACAGTAGTTATGTCTGGCCTGTCTATCTAAGACCCTGCAGAGACTGCTTTCCATGTGCTACCTTCTATACCTCTTTCTATGCCTTTGCATTCTCCAAAGGAATGCTGTTTTCTGGGCAGGTTTATTTGAAACAGACATGCAGCAGAATAAAAGAATGGAGACTTTTTTTTTTTGGCACAGGAGTTCCACAGACTGGTCTTAGATGAAGTTCAACTAATTTATGTACTAACAATAGTGAGCTGATATTTCCTCTGATACTGAGACTTGGCAGAGAGGACTAGAAGGAAGTGTTTCGATCCAACATGTAAGAGAAAAGCAAAAGAGAACAAATAAAAAGAGACTTCCTCTTTATTATGTGAAGATAATAATATATTGTAAATAATTTCCATCCATTAGAATGCCTTTTTGTTCTTACAGCCTGGTTTGGGATGTGTGGTCAGTCCACTTTTGATCATTGTAATACCTTGATTCCTCATATTTCTAGCTTGCCTTCACATGTGTTGCATTAGATGTCACTAGCTTATATTCAAAGATTATTTACCAAGACATCTGTTAGAAGAGAGTAGTGGTCAAAGTTTGGGCTATTCTGGTCCAGCTGTTGTGGGTGGATTTTTGTGGTTCTGAAATCCAGTCGTTTCTGGATACTTTCATCTTAAATCAACTGACTAGCTGCAATTTAGTGAGAGTACTGGTGGGCCAAGTTCTCTGAACAGAAATGCTTAAATCAGCTTTCTGAAGTTTTGCATATCCCAAGGTTAAATCCCACCTTGAGAAATTTCCCAGAGAATTTGAATTATAAACTTTGTGCTCTCCTATCAGATCTTTTGGTGTTTGCATGAGTTATCACTCTGATTACTGAATGGTATGGGGTTTAATTCCAAATGAATAATAACTGGAAGAGAAAGAGGAAAAAAAAATTCCCTATTTCATATACCACCAGCAACACAGAAATGTTTCACTTGTTTATGTAGGGAGGTTTTCTGTACTGAAGCACATGGCTTCTGTGGCCCATTTTGTTTTACTGGTGTTAGGAAACTGCCTTTTAGTGACTTCTCCCTCCAGTTGTTACCTCAGCTTCTGTTGATTGAAAACTACACAGTGTAGAAGACCTGAACTGCTCAAAAGCTTTTCTATCAGAAGTGTGCCATGAAGCCAAATGTGTGTTTGATTTGGAAACCCTGGGGCATGATGCAGTTTAACAGCAGGTGTTGGGATAGACATTGCCAAGTCCTGTGGAACCCAATGCCAGGTTTCCAAGTGTGGCAAAGGAAGAGAGAAAGAATTCTGATGCCAAGTTTTCAAAACAATCAAGAAATGACAGTGAGTTCTGTGATGCCTTGGGAAAGGACTGACTTCAAACCACTATCTTTTGATAGTTTTAGAATAGAATAGAATCAGCCAGGTTGGAAGACACCTCCAAGATCATCCAGTCCAACCTAGCACCCAGCCCTAGCCAGTCAACTAGACCATGGCACTAAGTGCCTCATCCAGGCTTTTCCTGAACACATCCAGGGACAGTGACTCCACCACCTCCCTGGGCAGCCCATTCCAGTGGCAAATCACTCTCTCTGGGAAGAACTTTCTCCTAACATCCAGCCTATACCTCCTCCAGCACCACTTGAGACTGTGTCCCCTTGTTTTGTTGCTGGTTGCCTGGGAGAAGGGATCAACCTTCACCTGGCTACAACCTCCCTTCAGGTAGTTGTACATAGTCAAGCAATAAATGTCAAAAGAGTGCCACTTTCCTCTGCATTTTCACATTGGTTGCAGCTAAAATCCAAAAATTTGGAGTTGTATTTAGCATCCTATGGAGTGCCATCCTGGGAATTAAAATTATCCAAATAATCAGCAATATAGAAAGAGCTGTGTTTATGATTTGGTCAAATTTTTGGTCAAATTAAAGCTAACTGTTATCATAATGAACCTTTTCTTCTGAGAAGCACCAGACTTCAATTTCTACAGAGACTGTCATAAAAAAAATGTTACTTTCTATTGCTTTTTTATTGTTTCAGCAGAATTTTACAATTGCAAAGTTTTAATCACAGAATAAAGTTACCCATCCACTGGAATTCTGGTGGTCTTAGTACTTTCCAGGCTTGCTTGTATATTATGTTTACATTTTCAGTAGGTCTGGGGGAAGGGTTGCACACTGCCCGGATGACCCTTCTAGCCCCAGAAATTCTATATACTCTTAATTCTCTTAATGTTTAGCCTGGAGAAGAGGAGGCTCAGGGGGGACCTCATTGCTATCTACAGCTACCTGAAGGGAGGTAGTAGCCAGGTGGGGGTTGGTCTCTTCTCCCAGGCAACCAGCAACAGAACAAGGGGCCAGAGTCTCAAGTTGTGCCAGGGAAGGTATAGGCTGGATGTTAGGAGGAAGTTCTTGCCAGAGAGAGTGATTGGCATTGGAATGGGCTGCCCAGGGAGGTGGTGGAGTTGCTGTCCCTGGAGGTGTTCAAGAAAAGCCTGGATGAGGCACTTAGTGCCCTGGTCTACATGACTGGATAGGGCTGGGTGCTAGGTTGGACTGGATGATCTTGGAGATCTCTTCCAACCTGGTTATTCTATGATTCTATGATAATACCCCAAAAATATTGAATATACAGCAAAAGTTCATAGTTTTTTGATCAGGAAATCTTGCCTAGTAATAGCAGAATCCTCTTCTAGGTAACTCAAGCTCCTGCCTCCCTTGATCATCCACAGGCTCTTAGGCATAGGTGAAAACAAAACCACTGCTAGTTTTCTCAACTACAAAGAGGTTTTTGCATAGTGGGAATGGTTCATTTTACTTTTGCTGACCTGCTTAATGCTTCATATTGATGCTTCATTAGAAAAACTGACCCTGTTGGGAAATACCCCTAGTGAATGTTCAAAGTTTGTATGTGCCCTGCAGGTGTATTTACTACACTAAACTTAAAGGTAAAAAAATGGCTGTGCAGTGCAAGGAAATCTGTCACCATAATATTGTACATTAGATCTTTGCTTTATTTTTTGTTTCTTCTTTATTGTTTTAATTTTATTCATGAGCTGGTGGCCTATGAGGTTGTGGTGAAGCTAGTTGGAAATAATGTCATGTCTTTCTGCTATTGCTTACAAGTCAGGCACCAATATTTCAGTAGGAATTTGAATTTCTGCAATGCCTTGTGGCTGCATCTACTTGTTTTTCTGGTCACAGGGTCATAAGAGATGCAATTACAGAATCACAGAATGTCAGGGGCTGGAAGGGACCTCAAAAGATCACCCAGTCCAACCTCTCTGCCAGAGCAGCATCACCTATACCAGATCACATAGGAACATGTCCAGATGAGTTTTTAATATCTCCAGACATAGAGACTCCAGAACCCCCTCTGAGCAGCCTGTTCCGGAGATCTGTCACCCTCACAGTGAAAAAATTCCTCCTCATGTTTACATGAAACTTCCTATGCTGCAAAATAAGTAACAGGAAAAATCAGTGTGTGATGGTTTGGGTGTTTCCTGCCCCCCCCCCCACTTTGGAAACCACCCAGACTAGACTCAGCCGACTCTGGAAATGGGATGAAGCTTAGTAGCAGAATATACAAGCAGATATTTACAGTATATACAGTTAGTGATAGCAATAGGCAAGGTAAAAAGGTAATACAGAAACACAACAGCCCTCCCAGAAACCTGAGTCCCCAGGAGGGGCTCTCAACCTCACCTTCACCTTCCCCCTACCCCTCTCAACCTTACCCCAGTCCCAAGGAAGAATGGAGATTCAGCCAGGGGGTTAGGAAGCAAAGTGGAGTAGTCAAAGAAATGGAGGGTGTGGTTAGGAGAAAGAGATGCAGCTCAGAGCTTGCCAGCAGCAGAAGGGAGTAATCTAGGTTTTGATTCTTCTTCTTGTATCTCTCAGCAAGCCTATGAGTGAAGTAGACATCAGCATTCTTTTCCTTCCACAGCCTGTAATCTAGTTCTTTTCACCAAAACATTCTAGCTAGCTTCAAACTAACACACAGTGTCTCTGGAAGACTCTTTTGCCTTCTCCTGGATTAAGATAATGCTGCTCAACCACTTTGATTTTTAAAGTATGTATTTATGTATCTTTTGAGTATGCTGATGCATTCTTTTTTTGTGCTTTCAAGCTGCATGTGAAAGGGAAATAATTGCTATGTCTCTGAAATCCATGATTTTCATGTTTTAAGATATTTTGGGAGCAGATATTTGGTGGGCCTGTTAGTTGCTGACTTTGAATTCTATAGAAGATCTTCTCTCATAATTTCACTATTATTGTTCACTGTTATCTCCATACACGTTATAGCTTGGTAGTTGACTGAAGGGCTGCATGTTTTGATGATGGTTTTAGTGTAGTTTATTATTTCCATATATTTCAAGACAGATGTATTTCACTCCATTAATTAATAAAAAGAGAGAGAGAGGAGGAAAGCATGAAAACAGGCATAGAAAATACATAAGAAAAGGAAAGGTAAATAACAGCAGTGTAAAGGTCCCAGTCCTGTATGTGGAAATCATGCTGTTGATTTCAGTGGGAGCAGGAACTTGCCCCTTGGCAGAATAACTGCTTACAAGATAAGAGCCTGTCATTATGTAAAATGGTTTTTGTGTATTTGCTATAGTTGTTTTCTTTTTTCACATCATGAAAAACATCCAAGAGCTGAAGATCCCCAGGCTAGCATTTAATGTCTAAAATAAGTTTAGTAAGCCTCTTATTTTTGTTGGCAACTGGCAGTCTGTTGCAGCTCTCATTCTGCTATCAAAAAAATAAATAATGCCTTTAGTGAGGCAAAACAGGAGCTTTTCATGTCTGGGGACTTGGCAAAGGATGAATACTGATGTCTTAGATTGGCATCTGATGTACAATAGGTGATTGCACAAAGCACCTTTGCAATTTGGCAGCCCTGTTTGCAAGAGACCCCAGGACTAAATGAGGCTATAGTAAATTACTTAACATTACCCCATAGATGTCTGCTTCTTCAGGTCAAATCTGAAGTTAATTCACTAAAATTACTGCAGTTTCTCCTTTCTTTGCTGTCCTGGACCTCAGAGTACTGAGGGAGCTGGGATTGTTTAGCGTGGAGAAGAGGAGGCTCAGGAGTGACCTTATTGCTGTCTACAACTACCTGAAGGGTGGTTGTGGCCAGGAGGAGGTTGCTCTCTTCTCTCAGGTGGCCAGCGCCAGAACGAGAGGACACAGCCTCAGGCTGTGCCAGGGGAAGTTTAGGCTTGAGGTGAGGAGAAAGTTCTTCACTGAGAGAGTCATTGGACACTGGAATGGGCTGCCCAGGGAGGTGGTGGAGTCGCCGTCGCTGGAGCTGTTCAAGGCAGGATTGGACGTGGCACTTGGTGCCATGGTCTAGCCTTGAGCTCCGTGGTAAAAGGTTGGACTTGATGATCTGTGAGGTCTCTTCCAACCTTGGTGATACTGTGATACAAGATGAGACATCTAGCTCGACTTAGTACCTACTTTAGGTATTGGTAGGAAATGTGTTTACATCTCTGAAATACAATAAAGACCTCAGTCAATACAGATGTGATGCTTAATGAGAGACTTACATAATTTCTTCACATAAAAAAAATTGTATTCAGAACCACGAAATTAATTCTTATGCACAAACTGTTGGTTATGTTTTGAGAATTAGAACTGATATTACTAGTTCTTTCTACTCAAGTTCTTTCTACTCTAAGTGTGACTCCTAGTAAGATATCATTCAGTTTTTATCATGTATTATTAGGAGCATGCTTTAGTTTTTGTACTCTGCTCTGTTGAAGTTGTTACTAACAACATTCTGTGATGGTACACCTCATGCAGAGCTTGTTAGCTGTGCAAGTACCGTAGAGAATCCATGGCTATACCCATTAAAATTTTACTGGGATCAATTTGAGTGTTTTGTCTGCGTCTTGAGTAGTAAAGTCTCAAGTGAGGTCCATGGAGTCAAACTGTGCATGAACCGTTTAAAAGCACTGCAGCAAACCCCATGTGCTTTGATTGAGCACTCAATCAAGCAATTAAATGTGCAAGCGCCATGAACTTTACATTGAATTAGTTATCTGGCTGCTATTTATTAACTCCTCTACTAACCCTAAGAATTTTATTGTATAGTGTTTTCCTCACATAGCTTTTGTCTCATTCCTTGCAAAATACATTTAGAAACTCTTTGAAGTACTGGTTTCTTATCAAATGTGAGTGGTGTTATGTTTGATTTGGAGGAAAAAAAGACCCAACAACAGTGTGGCCAGTAGGATGAGGGAGGTTATTCTGCCCCTGTACTCAACACTGGTCAGGCCACACCTTGAGTGCTGTGTCCGGTTCTGGGCTCCTCAACTCAAGAGAGATGTTGAGGTGCTGGAACGTGTCCAGAGAAGGGCAACAAAGCTGGTGAGGGGCCTGGAACACAAACCCTATGAGGAGAGGCTGAGGGAGCTGGGGTTGTTTAGCCTGGAGAAGAGGAGGCTCAGGGCTGACCTCATTGCTGTCTACAGCTACCTGAAGGGAGGTTGTAGCCAGGTGGGGGTTGGTCTCTTCTCCCAGACAACCAGCAACAGAACAAGGGGATACAGCCTCAAGTTGTGCTGGGGGAAGTATAGGCTGGATGCTAGGAGGAAGTTCTTGCCAGAGAGAGTGATTTGCATTGGAATGGGCTGCCCAGGGAGGTGGTGGAGTCACCATCCCTGGATGTGTTCAGGAAAAGCCTGGATGAGGCACTTAGTGCCATGGTCTAGTTGCCTGGCTAGGGCTGGGTGCTAGGTTGGACTGGATGATCTTGGAGGTCTCTTCCAACCTGATTGATTGTATTCTATTCTATACTTGCACATTACTTTATGCTTTTATTTACTCTTGGCTCTTTGATTTCAGTTTTACCAGACAGAGATCATGTCACCTCTCCTGTAAAGAACTATAGGCACTTTTACCATATGTAGGTAAGAGAGGGTCTAATTCTAAGATTAGCTTTTTGTAGGTAGGGTTTTATAGAGGGATATGAAACATTATGTTTATTAAGTCCATATGTGTAATTGCCTGCAGAATTGGGGTCTCATATGTTAATTTTGCTGTTCAGGCATGTTTAATGCAAATATTGCATCTAATTTTTAGTGCAGATCTACTTTGCTTAATTATCCTTCTAGTCTGACCAAGGTATAAGAAGGTCATGGGTTCCTGGACTCAATTCCTTGGCAGCCAAACTACACTCCTTATTTAAGATTCATGTCTTTCACAGATTGTAGAAAACCTCTGCTTTGAGATTCTTTGAGATGGATGTTTACTATTTGTTTGGCAGGTCCATAGTTATTTTACATATCATTTTATACTGCACTTGTACAATATAGAAACATTCAGGATTACAGTTAAGGCATGATGGAAAAAAAAAGCTCTGTTTTCAGGTAACATCAACTTTTTTAGATGCATGCATTGCATTAAGTTCTAGTCTAGACTAGGGATAATGGGAAGTTGTTTATTTTACCCTTATGGGTAACCTGCCACTTCAGTGTGCTTAGGTCTCATGAGGCAAGATAACTTTGATAGGACCTCTGCTTGGAACAGGTCTCAGCAGTCCCATGCATGTTGCTTGCCAATAAAAATTATCCTGCATTTTGTGATACCATGTGGAAGGGTAATTTAAAGACTACACATATTATCTTAAAGCTTCTAAAAAAGGAGAGAAAAGTATGAACCATAAAAAGAATATATAGTCTATCAGCCTCCTGTAATGGAAACTTATGGTACATGTTGATTTGTTGTAATACTTGCAAAAGTAAGGGTGACTCATATGAGGATTTATGGGATAAAGTCCAGGGCTGCCATTTTAAAGCACTAAGCAGAACTGAAGAATAATATTATGTTCCAGACTTGTTTCCAACTAGCATTTTCATACAGTTGTACAATCATAGAACAGTAGAGGTTGGGAGGGACCTCCAGAGATCATTGAGTCCAACCCCACTGCTAAAGCAGGATCCCTTAGGGTAGTCTGCAGAGGAATGCATCCAGGCAGCTTATGAAAGTCTCCAGAGAAGGTCACTCCACAACCTCTCTGGACAGCCTGTTCCAGTGCTCTGTCACCCTCACTGTAAAGAAGTTTCTCCTCATGTTGAGGTGAAACCTTCTATGTTCCAGTTTGTAGTTATTGTTCTTTGTCTTATTACTACACACCACCAAAAGGAGATTGGCTCCATCCATTTGACACCCACCCCTCAGATATTTACACACGTTGATGAGATCCCCTCTCAGTCTTCTCTTCTGAAAACTGAACAGCCCCAGGTTTCTCAGTCTCTCTTCATAGGGGAGATGCTCAAGTTCCCTAATCATCCTTGTGGCTCTCTGTTGGACTCTTTCCAGCAGGTCCCTGTCTCTCCTGAACTGGGGAGCCTAAAACTGGACACAGTATTCCAGGTGTGGCCTCACTAGGGCAGAGTAAAGGTGGAGAAGAACCTCCCTAGACCTGTTGGACACACTTCTCTTGCTGCAGCCCAGGGAGCTGTTGGCTCTCTTGGCCACAAGGGCACATTTTTGTCCCGTGGAGAACATGCTGTCCACCAAGACTCCAAGGTCTTTCTCCATGCAGCTGCTTTCCACCAGATCAGCCCCATACCTGTACTGGTGCCTATTGTTATTCCTCCCCAGATGCAGGACCCTGCACTTGTCCTTACTGAACTTCGTGAGGTTTGCCTTCACCCAGCTCTCCAGTCTGTCCAGATCTCACTGGATGGCTGCACAGCCTGGCAGGGTGTCAGCCACCTTTCCAGTTTTGTATCACCAGCAAACTAGCTGAGGGTAAACTCAATCCCCTCATCCAGGTCGTTAACAAAGACGTTGAACAAAACTGGCCCCAGTATTGGTCCCTGGGGAACACCAGTAGGCACAGGCCTTTTTCATAACACAGTGTGAGAAACAACAAACTGAAATCATCCCATTCTTTTTTCCCACCATGTCACAAAGCTACATAGACATGTTAGAAAATAGTAACATGTTCTTGTTAAAGGTAGGGCAACATGAAAAATCACACAGAAAGACAGACAGAATGGCAGGGGTTGGAAGGAGCCTCTGTAGATTTTCTAAGTCAATTGTCCTGCTAACATAAGTATGCCTAGGTTGCACAGAAACAGATCCAGATGGGTTTTGAAACTCTTCAGAGAAAGAGACTCCACAACTTCTCTGGGTAGCCCATTCCAGCGGTCTCTTACCTTCAAAGTAAACAAGATTTTCCTTAGAGTTAAACAAAACCTCCTGCGTTCTAGTTTGTAGCCACTGACCCTTCTATCACTGAAAAGTCCATCCCCCCCAGTCCTCTTGGCCTCCACCCTTTAGATATTTAACTTCTTTGATAAGATCCCCTCTCAGTCTTTTCTTTTACAGGCTAAAGAGACCAGGTCTCTCAGCCTATCCTTGTAAGAGAAGTGCTCCATTCCTCTAATCATCTTTATGGCCCTAAGAATGGATTCACTTGAAAAATGAAAACTAGAAGTTTATTGTTTTATTCCTGTCCCTTTCTTGGTATCCTAGGTGTAAATAAAACAATTATTCAGTCTAACATGACCTGTTTAAAGCCTTGCAGCTCTTATTATTGTGTCTTTTAAGTTATCACTGCAAAGCAAGTCTGTATCATGCCCCAAATGTACAAGCAGCCTGTTAATAATACCAGATGTAACCTTATTTATTGCCATTGTTCACTATCGAAGGTTGCAGAAGAAATCATAGAAACCATGCAGGTTTTGTGTTGTATAGCAGATCACGCCAGAAAATCAACTCTTTCAGGTTAGCATTACTCCTGGAGAATTTTGGAAGGTGGAAAGTGTTTTGGACACTGTGACAGGAATAGCTATGATATCTTGATTACTGTTTAAACTTTTTAATCAAGGTTTATTATGTGAACTTTTGAATTAAGGTACTAACAGAACCTAGGATGAGATGAAAGCTTTGTTGGAACTTCAAAGAAAACCACGGTGTGAAGTGGAAGCAATGTGACACTGCAGAACACCACAAATGTTCTTTCATTGCTTCTATTGTGCTCTCTCCTCTTGATTCACTTCCTATCTACTGCCACGCTTTCTACAAGTGTACTCTTAGTTCAAAACAAGAACACAAAGCATGTGTTCATCACACCCACAGTCATTGCCAAACCGTGAGATAGAACTGAATGCCAATAGTCAAGCATGAGTATTGTGCTCATAACTTAACTAGAAAATAATGCTGCCTCAAGTAACTGAAAAATAAAAATTTCTCCATTCCTATCTAGCTTTCAGATTTTGAATATCTATTTTGCTATCTACAACTACCTGAAGGGAGGTTGTAGCCAGGTGAGGGTTGGTCTCTTCTCCAAGGCAACCAGCAATAGAACAAGGGGACACAGTCTCAAGTTGTGCTGGGGGAAGTATAGGCTGGATGTTAGGAGGAAGTTCTTGCCACAGAGAGTGATTGGCATTGGAATGGGCTGCCCAGGGAGGTGGTGGAGTCACCATCCCTGGAGGTGTTCAAGAGAAGCCTGGATGAGGCACTTAGTGCCATGGTCTAGTTGACTGGCTAGGGCTGGGTGCTAGATTGGACTGGATGAATCAACCTGGTTGATTCTATGATTCTATTTTACTCCATGTTTCAATGTTTATTTCAAACAAGCAAGCTGAACAAATGTTTCATTTTTAATTATGTTAGATAGAAGTATCCTAAGCATTTGACAAACAATTATCCCCTGGTGGAATGAAGAATGCAACCTGAAACTTTACAAACAATGAATGCTGCAGTGTAACTTCCAATAGAAAACCTTAGTGTAGAGCACAGGCAGATCAGATCAGTTTTATCTTTGATCAAGAGCCAAACACATCAGAAAAATAGTGGTAGTAATTGTATTCTTTTATTTTTATAAGGAACATGAGATAAGCATTGGAAGCAGTCATCATCCTCACAGTATCACAGTATCACCAAGGTTGGAAGAGACCTCATAGATCATCAAGTCCAACCCTGTACCACAGAGCTCAAGGCCAGATCATGGCACCAAGTGCCACGTCCAATCCTGCCTTGAACAGCTCCAGGGACGCCGACTCCACCACCTCCCTGGGCAGCCCATTCCAGTAGCCAATGACTCTCTCAGTGAAGAACTTTCTCCTCACCTCAAGCCTAAACTTCCCCCGGTGCAGCCTGAGGCTGTGTCCTCTCGTTCTGGCGCTGGCCACCTGAGAGAGGAGAGCAACCTCCCCCTGGCCACAACCACCCCTCAGGTAGTTGTAGACAGCAATAAGGTCTGCCCTGAGCCTCCTCTTCTCCAGGCTAAACAATCCCAGCTCCCTCAGCCTCTCCTCGTAGGGCTTGTGCTCGAGGCCTCTCACCAGCCTCGCTACCCTTCTCTGGACACGTTCAATCATCTCAATGTCCCTCTTAAACTGGGGGGCCCAGAACTGATGCCACTTGAACAGCAACTTCCTGTAGTTCCTTTGAATGGTGCTTTTGATGTATCTTCCGTGTTTTCCCTGTTCTTACTGTCTTAGTGCTGCCGTTTTGCAAATAGGCATTTTTGTCTCACGTGTTTAGTCCCATTAAGCATTTAGTCGCCCTATAGAACAGAGCTCAGTGGTTCAAGGCAAGGTCCCCTCAGGCTCTGTAGTGAGAATTTCCAAACAGTGAAGGCAGTGGTTTTGTTGGTTCACATTGTCATAGAACATTGTTTTAAATTTTAAAAAACTGTTCATTGAAAGTTATTATTTTTTATCTTTTAATATTATGATTTTGCTTGCACTGTTTAATTTTGGGTAGGGACTATAGTTTTATCTTACTTTTAAAGAGTATCTAGTGGAGCAGAGTTCTGAGGTATGATAGCATATAAAGTAGGACACAAGAAGGAATACAGTATGACTCTTCAGATGGTTACAAATGGATTGCTTTAGAATCATAGAATCAGCCAGGTTGGAAGTGACCTCCAAGATCATCCAGTCCAACCTATCTCACGCAGCCCTATCCAGTCATCTAGACCATGGCACTAAATGCCTCATCCAGGCTTTTCTTGAACACCTCCAGGGACGGTGACTCCACCACCTCCCTGGGCAGCCCATTCCAATGCAAATCACTCTCTCTGGCAAGAACTTCCTCCTAACATCCAGCCTATACTTCCCCCAGCACAACTTGAGACTGTGTCCCCTTGTTCTGTTGCTGGTTGCCTTGGAGAAGAGACCAACCCCCACCTGGCTACAACCTCCCTTCAGATAGTTGTAGACAGCAATGAGGTCAGCCCTGAGCCTCCTCTTCTCCAGGCCAAACAACCCCAGCTCCCTCAGCCTCTCCTCATAGGGTTTGTGTTCCAGGCCCTTCACCAGCTTCGTCGCCCTTCTCTGGACATCTTCCAGCACCTCAACATCTCTCTTGAATTGAGGGGCCCAGAACTGGACACAGTACTCAAGGTGTGCCCTGACCAGTGTTGAGTACAGGGGCAGATTAACCTCCCTCATCCTACTGGCCACACTGTTCCTGTGGACATTTTAAATTACTGACCAATTCTGATCTTGTCAAAAATACAGTATTGAAACCTACAGAGAGAGAGAAAAAAATAGTTTTACTTAAATATATTTGGGTTGGTTCTCTAATTTTAAATTGTTCATATTAAAGCACAGTCTGTAACATTTACATATAAAGTTGATAAATTAGTTTAATTTTGACCCACTGTCACTCATGAATAATCAATTAGGCATTTGTGGGTTATGGGTAATTATCACTATTTACATTTTGGCCTGAATTCTCTAGTATTAAAACAAGACAGTATTTGAGCAAGCGTTCCTGGAGAGAATGTTTCAGGGCTTAACTCTGCCTTTAATTATTACAAATTTCTTTTAGTTTCACAATGATTCACCAGAAACATTTTATTTAGATATCAGTGTCTCATGCACTAAAGAAGGAAAAGCTTTCTAGAAAGGTCAAAATCTAGTGTTTTTTTCCTTTCCTCTCTGATGATAAATCTACATTCAGATAATCAGTTAATATTATATTTATTTCAAGTGCTTATTTTTGTTGGGTTTTTTTTTAACTTGAAGGCTGAGATCAGTCTTTGCATGTCGTAGAAATTATGTATTTCAGATGGATTCCTAGTGCTGGAGTAACATGCTTAGAGGAGTGGCTGGAGAGCAGCCAAACAGAAAGGGATCTGGGGGTGCTGATCGATACTTGCCTGAACATGAGCCAGCAGTGTGCCCAGGTGGCCAAGAGAGCCAATGGCATCCTGGCCTGCATCAGGAATGGTGTGGCCAGCAGGAGCAGGGAGGTCATTCTGCCCCTGTACTCTGCACTGGTTAGACCACACCTTGAGTTCTGGGCCCCCCAGTTTAAGAGGGACATTGAGATGATTGAACATGTCCAGAGCAGGGCAACAAGGCTGGTGAGAGGCCTCAAGCACAAGCCCTATGAGGAGAGGCTGAGGGAGCTGGGATTGTTTAGCCTGGAGAAGAGGAGGCTCAGGGCAGACCTTATTGCTGTCTACAACTACCTGAGGGGTGGTTGTAGCCAGGAGGAGGTTGCTCTCTTCTCTCAGGTGGCCAGCACCAGAACAAGAGGACACAGCCTCAAGCTACGCCAGGGGAAATTTCGGCTTGAGGTGAGGAGAAAGTTCTTCACTGAGAGAGTCATTGGACACTGGAATGGGCTGCCCAGGGAGGTGGTGGAGTCGCTGTCCTGGAGCTGTTCAAGGCAGGATTGGATGTGGCACTTTGTGCCATGGTCTAGCCTTGAGCTCTGTGGTACCGGGTTGGACTTGATGATCTATGAGGTCTCTTCCAACCTTGGTGATACTGTGATACTTTGAAATGTGGCAGTATATAAATCTAACTGCATTATTTTGATAACTTAGACATTTCTCTGTAGTTTAAACAGGTTTTCTCTAACTTGCCAGGCACACAAATATTGCAAATCTGAATGTGCAACTCTGACAATAGACAAATGTGCTAAAAATGCAAGGCTGTAGTAAGAGTTTCCAGGATGTTAACTATGCTTTTGCTCATTTTGCTACAGCTAGTGATACAGCAGTAGTATATAACAATACTGTAATCATCAGGATCACTTTACAGGATCATTATACTGTATTATATATAGTATATGGTATCATATGCATTTTGGTGTGCTACATAATGATAGAAAGCAGTACTCTGCAGTATTGCTGGTGAAAAAGATGGTGTGACTGTAGCAGTTTGTAGTTGAGGTTTACACTATACTTACTGATTTGAGAGTGGTGTATGCTCAAGAATTTTGGCAAGAATTTATTCTTTGCTTTTCATTCTCCTGTGACCAGACATTATTTCCTTTCCTGGTGTGCCTAAAGCAGCCCCCACTCCAGGCTGGAGCCTCTGGAAAGGTGGTAAAGACATAACAAGACATAACAAAGGAGGCTAAATATGCAACGGGACTAGCAAAGCTACAAGTAGAGCCTATACACCAATAACCCTGCCAAAAAAGCTCAGTTTCCTCCTAAAATGGTTCAGTTTTCCTTCCTGGCAGTACTTAATTGAAAACCCATGTTTTTCAAAAGTGTTATTATTATTACTAATAACCAGGTGAAAATATATTAATAAAAATAGGGAAAAAAAGATTAATACAAAATCTCACCAGAAACTTATTGACAAGGTACAGATGCGCAGCTGTGATTGCTTACACAGGGAGCAGGCAATTTAAACAGTTAAGCAAACCCAGAAATGCAAATATTAAACTGGAAAGAGATTCATGGCAGTAACGTCACTTGCCCACTAGGGGATTTTATGGCCACTGAGCAAGGCAGCTGACACAAAAACTCCTACAGAGACTTTTAAGATTACATTTGCCAGGTTCACTCATGGCTATGCTGCTTTTATAAGGGACTCTTTGGCAGGTGCAGGCAAACAGGTGATGCGAGTGGCCAGCAGGATGCGGCTTGGGGTTTTCTGCTGTGGCTGCTGGTGCACTTGGCGAGGCTCACAGGTCTGGAGCACCTCATGTCCCTGAAGCTTCTGGCATGGCAGCTGTATAGTTTGTTTGCTATGAGAGGCTTTTTTTTAGCTGCAAAATCAACAGCAGCTCTTCTTGCTTCTTTGGGCAATACAAGGCAAGGCTTACTAGTATTAATATAACTTTCCTCAGACGATAATGATCAATGACAGATGAGAGTTAAAGGGAGAAACTCAATACTTTAACCTATGGAATCATGTTTGCCCAGACATGGCCAGAGGTACACACAGTTCCTATACGTGTCACAAGGTCAGACCACATGCCACATGTGTTGGTTTTCCTGGACCCCAGGATGTGTCCAGGCCAGTCTGGGCCATGTCCAGGTCACCAGACTTACAGACACCTAGCTCTTTGTCTGCTCTGGGTCTTGTACCTCCAGGACAGCATTTCAATGCCTTTTCCTTTCTTTAACCTACCAACAGGACAAGCATGAATGCAACCCAGGGAATGAGTTCAAGATGGGTGTACATTCCTGTGGTTCATCTTGGTTCACATTGCAATCTTCCTCAGTAGTGTCATTAACTGAGTCCACTATTCAGCTATCTTGTAGAACATTGACATATCCAAGACTTCAGTGTCTGCTTCTTTAAAGCTAGCCAATTTGTAAGCTATTGTAGATGTGCAGATAGCTGCATGTAGGAGCAACAGGCAGCCTGATCAAAGTTAGAGAGGACAAATTTAAATGAAACCCTGAAACCCTGAAGGAAACAAAGCCATTTATATCCTCAATATAAACTTTCCCTCTAGGTTGTTAAAAAGCTACTATTTCACTCTCTGCTCTTCACTCCTTCTCCAGCACAACACTACACAATTAGTTGGACCAAATTTTGGGGGAGTGGCTGTTGTATTTTTCTGCATTTACAACTGACCCTTGTGCTTCTAAAGATACTTGTTCTGAGGATACTCAGCATTCTGCAGTTGTGACTTATTCATCAAAATGATAAGCAGACTGTAATGGCATGCAAATGAAATATTTCTGACTAGCTGACTGACCCTTTCTGGGGTTGGACTAGATGATCTTTCAAAGTCCCTTCCAATCCCTAACATTCTGTGATTCATAGTGCTAGTGGTAAACCGCTTCTTTGCGTGGAAGCTGCTTCTTTGTGTGGCAAAACATTACAGATGCTACCGTGGGAGTTGTAAATACGCTATGCTGAAAAAGTTACTCAGGAGTTAGGGTGGCTGAAATAGAGTGGTTCATGGACTGCTTGTCTTTCTGTTGTTTTTTTTTCTAAACCCTTCTTTGTAAATGGATCCTTCAAATCCAAGGCTTCCGTAAAAACAAATCAGTAGCATTTCCAAGTAAAAGTAGCTTCGTTTTCAGAGGGGCTGCAAGACCTTTGACAGTCATAAGCCTAAAGGAAATACTGTAGACTCTAGAAATCTCTGAGGAAATTGTCATGTACAGCTCTGTGAGCAGTTTCAGCTAATCTGAGACTTCATCAATAGGAGGGATGGTTCTGCTTCACCATTTGCTTTAAGATTACCTGTTGTCCACTGCCCCACTGGTGCTGGATGTTACAATCATGCACTTTTGGGAAGGCTTTGTTTTCAATAAGAGTAGTATTTTGATGTAATTGACTATATACTCCCACACACTGTAGTGCAGGAATAGTCCTTTTAATAATGGAGGAATCTCCCTTTTAACAATGGCAGAGTCTTGAGTTATTTTAATAATTTTTGAAATTAAGTCAGTAGCTATAAAAAAAAAAAAAGTACATCAAATAAAACTATGAATCTGACTGTCTGGGGAAAGGATCTTAAGCAAAGGCCTTCCTTTGCTCAGAGAAATGAGGGAGACTTCTCTGAAGCTTCAGAATGAGTCTCCAAGTCACATACCACATGCTGATTTTGCTATCTAATTCCGCTTCTTAAAATTGCATCTGCCATAAACAAAAGATGCAAGGATGCCATAAACTCTGTCTATGTCAACTCATTTCTTTCTCACCAAGGAACTAACCCCATCCTGGAGTCCAGACCTTGCTGAGAATTCAGAAGCTGTGGCAGTATCTCTCTGTAGTGACATGATAGGCCAGGTAAGGAAACTTGCATTCATAATTCAATTTCCTGAACACGAGCGTATACTGATCCCATAATGAGTACATTTTCAGTGGTCATGGGAAATAAATGGTGTCAGGTAACAGAAGTAAAAGAGGTCTTTGTTTATGGTATATTGAAGTGGAGCAAATTTTTTGGCCACATAGGTAAATTTAAAATAGATCTTAGGTGGGAGGTAAGATGTATGCATTGCAAAGATTGTCATACTAGTTGAAAATACATAAATAGAGTATCATTAAGTCACCAGGTTTAATAAGGAAGTAACATTAGTTTACAGCTGGAATTCATTGTCTGTTATGTAAATTGAGTAAAGTTCTAGCAAGGACACATGATCACACACCTCAGCTTACACTTTTCTGAGAATTGGCTGTTATTATTAGAGAGTTTATTTTATACATATTATATATATACTATTTATTATTACACATTTATACTATTCCTTCCCTTTCGATTTTTTCATCATATGTAGTATCAGATGTTGAATTTACAGTTTTGTTTAGAAAATTCCTCTAGACTTTTAATATCAACATCAGTGAAAAGTAGTGAGCTATTGTGATGGTTTGGGAGTTCCCCCCACCCACCCCGCCACAATTCACCAGACTAACTCAGTCTGCTGGAAGTTAAGGATGAAGCTGTATTTTACAGCATGGCACAAATTTACAAGCATCTTCTCACCGGCAACCAGCAACAGAACAAGGGGACACAGTCTCAAGTTGTGCCGGGGGAAGTATAGGCTGGATGTTAGGGGGAAGTTCTTCCCAGAGAGAGTGATTGGCATTGGAATGGGCTGCCCAGGGCGGTGGTGGAGTCACTGTTTCTGGAGGTGTTCAAGAAAAGCCTGGCTGAGGCACTTAGTGCCATGGTCTAGTTGAGTGGCTAGGGCTGGGTGCTAGGTTGGACTGGATGATCTTGGAAGTCTCATCCAACCTGGTTGATTCTATGATTCTGTGATTCTATACACACAATATATACAGGTATTTACAGCTATATACAAGTTAAAAGTAATCCAGAAATTCAAAATCCCTCCCGAACAGCAGAACCACACAGAACAGCTCTGAACTAACTCCCCTCCTTCTTCCCACTCCCTCCCTTGTCTCAAAAGGCTTATGTGCAGGGGTGAGATGAAGAGAAAGCTGACAAGAGGTTAGAAGGAGAATGGTTAGGTCAAGTTACACAGATTCAAGGAGAGGCAGATAACATGGGAAGTAGCAGCTAGAGACTGAGAAACTTTGTTACTGTTTCTTGTTTTTATAAAAACCAGTGGGTGATACAGACATTACTATTATTTTCTTTTCATAGTCAGTGATCTAATTTCTCTTATTAAAATATTCCAATTAGCCTTAAACCAGTACAGCTAGGTAATTATATTATGACAGTGTTTAAAGGGACTCAGTGAGTCAGAATTACTTTACAGTATGCTGACTTCAGTCTGAAGATTGCATCACAATTTCTGGCCCTTCAGCACCTTGCTCTCCTCTCTCTGTCACAGCTCATCACCTCCTCAGTTTTTCTGCTACAACTGTCTCTGGAGCTGCATTGCAAACTGGATCTCTTATAGTAGTTAAAGGTCTGATTAAAACAGTGCAGCTCTCATAGTGAATGTATTTTTTCTTTGCCAAGTTTTATCAGTCAGGACTGCTCTTTCCTTAAATACTCAAAGTAATTGTGCTTAAAAGCATGCTGCTGTATGCCATTTCCAGAATCTCTTAAAGAAGTGGTAGATGTTGTTTTGCTGAAGTATTTTTTCCACAAGTGATTTGGAATTTGCAGGGAAGTCTCCAAGGGGGTTAAGTCAGACATGACTTTACATTTGCAAGCAGTTTTCCATCCAGACATTGACATATTCCTTGAACAAATAGCAAAATCTAGCAATATAAGAGAAATGGTTAGTGCTGAATAAAAACATTGGGAAAGAAAATTGTGCCTTTGGTATACAGCAAGTGTTGGATAAATACTAAAATACCTTTAAATTAACAAGCTGTGCTGGGCTGTAATCTTCCTAAGTGATTTTACCTTGTCTGTGGAGGTAAGTTACACAGGAAGGTCTGATTATTGCAATATTAGCACCTAGGAACAGTTGTTTTTTTTTTCCCATTGTGAAGTATTTTCACCAGATTTGGCCCGAGGATGATATACAGGGGAGTCAGCTTTGGTTATAGAAATGCAGATGACTGAAAAGACTGAAGAGAATCAACCAAGTTGGAAGAGACCTCCAAGATCATCCAGTCCAACCTAGCACCCAGCCCTATCCAGTCAACTAGACCATGGCACCAAGTGCCTCATCCAGGCTTTTCTTGAACACCCCCAGGAACGGTGACTCCACCACCTCCCTGGGCAGCCCATTCCAATGCCAATCACTCTCTCTGGCAAGAACTTCCTCCTAACATCCAGCCTATACTTCCCCCGGCACAACTTGAGACTGTGTCCCCTTCCTCTGTTGCTGGTTGTCTGGAGTTTTACTTGCTGTTTTCAAAAGTTGAGAGTGGCCATTGCATGGAGGAGTCTAAGTTCCTTTGAAATGAATAAGCATCAGATGTGAACATCTTACTTTCAGATCCATATTCTATATATTTGCTTCTCTAGACATTTAAGAATATATGAAAAACACCTTTGCAATTGCAGCCAACATAGCTTTGAAATACATAAATCAGCACATAAACCAGCCAACATAGCTTTGAAATACATAAATCAGCAGCTAAATCAGCCTGCTTTTACACCAGCTGTTATCTTGTTGCGGTCCAAACCAGGTCACAGAACTGAACATACAGATAGGAAATCTGTGCAGTGAAGTGCCCTCCACACTGACTATGTGGACTGTGGTATAGAGGGATGGCAGTGACAGCTAGGCTGTTACTGCATCCTAGAGTGGAGGTGTGTCTGGTAATAAAGACAGAATTGAAACTCAGTGAACCCCATACATTCATAATTTATATTTTAGTATGCTTCTGGAGCACTTTGTCAGGTAAAGCTTTTACTTCTTGGGTGTGAGACGAAGTGTTGCTGGGGACACAAACTTGAGACTCCAACAGTTGTAGGACCGCGTAACATACAGAAGTGTGAGGGCAAGTTACCTTTATCACAGCAGTGCAGTGCATTTAATAATAGGGCAAATCTGGAGACAAGTGCCTGCAGTGTAGGATATGACTTGGTGTGAGGGCAAAAAAAGTCAGTCCCACATGGTGCTAGGACCTGCTCCCAAGAAATGGCTCCAGCCTCACCTGCCTTAAATCTATTTAGTGTGTATCCATTGAGTAGCACACTACAAAATTATCTGTTTTGCCATTCTTATGAAGAAGTTCAGGCTGAGAGAGTTGGGGCTTTTCACCCTGGAGAAGAGAAGGCTTCGAGGAGACCTTACAGTGGCTTTCCAGTATCTGAAGGGAGCCTACAGAAAGGCTGAGGAGGGACTATTGACAAGGTCTAGTAATGTCAGGACGAGGGGGAATGGGTTTAAACTGGAAGAGGGGAGATTTAGACTGGATGTTAGGAGGAAGTTCTTTCCAGTGAGGGTGGTAAGACACTGGAACAGGTTGCCCAGGGAGGTTGTGGATGCTTCCTCCCTGGAGGTGTTTAAGGCCAGGCTGGATAAGGCCTTGAACAACCTGCTCTAGTGGGAGGTGTCCCTGCCTATGGCAGGGGGTTGGAGCTGGATGATCCTTGCGGTCCCTTCCATCCTAAACCATTCTATGATTCTATAAGTTATGTCAGCTGTACTGTAAAGGTATCCTTGATTGTCCTAGATTAGGCTGAAATATCTGTGTTCTTCTTTTTTTTTAGGACAGCTTTTAAAAGACTCATGTAGAACCTTAGGTTTCTATGTAAGTTTAAGTAGTACAGCCTCAAAAATAAAGTATCTGTGGGACATTTGTCATGCTAAATATAATAAAGTACCTTATCTGTTTTCTAGAGTAAGTATCAGCATCACAATTAGTAGGGACAGGCTATCAGCTGTGTTAGAGTCACAATTTACATCAATCATTCCTTAAAAGCAGATGCTTAAAATTCTAGGGCACTTCCCAAAGCAACAAATTGCTGTAGGATAAAACTGTCATGCATTTTGTAAGAAAATACATTTTGTGAAGCAATTGTAATATGGGAAATGAAACCACTTTAATTTCTTCTTTGATTGGCAATGTTGTAAAAGAAAGGGAAAAA
The DNA here is from genome assembly GCA_013400475.1 of Tricholaema leucomelas. NCBI lineage: Eukaryota > Metazoa > Chordata > Aves > Piciformes > Lybiidae > Tricholaema lacrymosa > Tricholaema leucomelas. The sequence goes on along the minus strand of WAAF01011185.1, from coordinate 136,421 downwards.
AGAAACCACAAAGAAAATCAAAACACAGACTCTGCAGAGGCTTCTATTTGGAGAACTTACTAGTAAGAATACCAAACTCTCAACTCAAGCTAATGACAAGTTGCATTGTATTATACATTAGATTTGGTAGTAGACAGAAGAAATAATATCATCTGGGGCTGGGGTTGTTTAACCTGGAGAAGAGGAGGCTCAGGGGTGACCTCAGACAGCTACAACTACCTGAAGGGAGGTTGTAGCCAGGTGGGGGTTGGNTATTCTATTCTATTCTAATATTCTGCTAACTTGCAGAGAGTAAAAAGCTGATCCTTACACTGAAATATCCTTATCAGTAAAGGAAGCTAAGCAACCATATTAACATTATAGCCTTGTATTAATTAGAAGCAGGGTAGGAGAAAAAGAGCTTTGTTTTTAGTTTGCTTTTTCAAAGAAAGTGGGGTGAAAAATTACCTAAGTCATATCAGCAGTAAAATCAATAGAAACAGAAATCACAGGTTGATAACTTAGAAAAGGATCTTTTGATACTTCCCTCTTTCATTGCCTACAACACAGCAGCATTTCCAGAGACAACCATTGGATTGTTTTAAGTTTTTTACTTGTCACTTTTTGTTTCTAAGTGGAATTCCCAGGGTTGCAAAAATGTAATTGTAAAGAAACAGTTAAAAACAGATTGGTGCTTCTGTTAGTTTCATTTATATGATTTTGATGTGCTCTGTGATTGTATTTCTGCTGTTAGATGGAAGTGTTTTGCTAAATGAGAAATACAGCTAATATCATAGGGAACATTTGGCAGTTATAAGGATGTTGCTTGGAGCTGTCTTTTTCCTCTGTCAATAGAAATCCACACAAAGGCTGGAATAATTATTCACCTAGAGGCCACTCCCACAGAGGGAGACTAATTTTTACTTCCCATCTTCTTTACATTGACTCAGTCTGCCCTTTTTCTAACAGCCTGTCTTGGTCTCCTTTTCCAGTTGTGTATTCCATGCATCCATCCACCAAGAGTGCCGTTTCCCTGGCTCTTTATTCTGAAACTTTTCCATTGGCTCCTAGACTGCTTGGTTCTCCATCCATCAATGCTCATCTGTTTTCAGTAAGCCCCTCTTCTCATACACCACTGTTTTGTGCAGGAGTTTGCCCTTTCTGGTCTTTTGACCCAAAGACTCAACCCTGCAAAGCTTTCTTTAGCTTTCTTTCCTGTTCAGCTGTTTCCCCATGACAGCAATCCTATATGTAGATTCTCAGCTAATTCATGTTGACCTTCCCCCAGTCCTTCTGCTCTGTTTCTTCCTCCCCTCACTTTATCTTTCAGCCACCCACCTCTTTTTAATTCCTGAGGTTGTAATTTTCAGTATCTTCCCTGTTATTTTACCCTTTAATTTCCAAGCACTCTTGCCTGGCTGTACTTCCAGAGAGGTTCCCAGATCAATCGACTCCTAATCCCAGGATCCTTTTCCACAGTCATGCTTTGCTCACTCTGCTTTTCCAGGGATCCATCCTGATTTTTCTGAGCACTTCCTTCAGTCTAGTCTCAAAAGGAGCAATATTTATCCATTGCTAGTCTGTCAGATCTCATCTCTTTGTAAAACTTCTTTCTCTGTCTCTAATCAAATCATGGCACTTGCTTCATTTCAATTTTCAGTTGAACTTCTCTGCATTAAGTAGTGGGTCCTCATGGGAGAGGAACTGAAAGCACAAGAGAAACAAACTCTTTGCTTATAGATCTGGAATATGGCCCTGTGTTGAGTCATGAGGAGAAAGTTTTTCACTGAGAGAGTCATTGGCTACTGGAATGGGCTGCCCAGGGAGGTGGTGGAGTCGCCGTCCCTGGAGCTGTTCAAGGCAGGATTGGATGAGGCACTTGGTGCCATGGTCTAGCCTTGAGCTCTGTGGTAACGGCTTGGACTTGATGATCTATGAGGTCTCTTCCAACCTTGGTGATACTGTGTGATACTGTTAGGTTGGAGAAATCATTACAATGATAGTGTAATTTGGTTTTAGTAACCCTGAGCTGTACCATGATGGTACACATACAATCTGGTCAACTGAGGCTGAGATAGGCTTGACAGTCTTCAGAATGTTTAGTTGCAAAACTGTGATGTACAGTATTTTCAGATCTTGCCTGAATTTGGAAGGACTGGCAGAAAAAGTTATATACCTGGCAGAGAAGCCACTGAGGCAACAGAGCAAGATTTTTGTTTATCAACAGAGCACGTTTTCCGCAGCCTGTTTTGTGAAATTAGCTGGTGATTTTAGCTGTAATTTTCATTAAAATCCAATAAAATCAGGCCAGGGAAACACTGTAACTGGAAAAGGTAATCTGGAAGAACTAAAATTTGACATTGCTGTATGTGAAATCTGAGTTCACTGATAGGAAATGTCAGTGCCTAATGTGTAATCACAGGTGAAACTACAGTCCCTGCTGAAACGAGTAGCAGACTTTAAAAAGTCTGAAATCTAAGTAGGCGAGCATAAATTATGAGCTGAACTCCACCTCCAGAAATCATCTGATTCAACTAATAGCTGGATTTAGCCCTTTGCATACAGTGAAACTTCTCTTTAAAGCTTGCTGCTAGCAGACATAAATTTTTGGCTTTCTAAAGCCAGGCATGACTGAAGTAGTTGCAGACTCTGACCTCACGTGCCAAAGAGATGGCAACATTTTGCATACTAATTCTTCTATTTCACCTACAACTCAGAACTGAGCAAGAAGATAGCCCTTAGTGTATCCAGTTGCAGCTATCAATATGCATGTATTCTGGGTGGTGGGGGGGCTGTTTCCTGGGTTGTATTCAAGAGAAGAGGTTGAGCCTAACGACTGTAATGACATGCCTGTATCTTAGTGGGAGCACACCACTAGCAAAACATTCCCATTAACAGGAGATGTACTGAGCTGAAATAAATGGTTTTAAGTGATGATCATCCTGGTGTGAAATTACAAACTCCATTGTCAGTATCAGAATGACTAATTACAGAATAATTGCAGAATAGCACTCAAAATTTGAAATCTATGAGGCTAAACTGAAAGTGCTTTCAGCCTTTTGCAAGACCTCTAGGGAAAAAATGAAGAATGTTCAATTTTTAGCTTGTATTTTTGTTTAATTGGTGCATTATTTCCACAGAAAGTATTAAATAGTTTGTTGGTTTTTTTTTCTCTTTCTCCAGTCTATTTTAAAATTGAGAATCATAGAATCATAGAATGGTTTAGGTTGGAAGGGACCTCAAGGATCATCCAGCTCCAACCCCCCGCCATAGGCAGGGACACCTCCCACTAGAGCAGGCTGCTCAAGGCCTCATCCAGCCTGGCTTTAAACACCTCCAGGGAGGAAGCATCCACAACCTCCCTGGGCAACCTGTTCCAGTGTCTTACCACCCTCACTGTAAAGAACTTCCTCCTAACATCCAGTCTAAATCTCCCCTCTTCCAGCTTAAACCCATTCCCCCTCATCCTGACATTACTAGACCGTGTAAATAGTCCCTCCCCAGCTTTCCTGTAGGCTCCCTTCAGATACTGGAAAGCCACTATAAGGTCTCCTCGAAGCCTTCTCTTCTTCAGCCTGAAGAGCCCCAACTCTCTCAGCCTGTCCTCATAGCAGAGGTCCTAATTAGGAGACCTGTACTGTATACCCTCCAAAGAATTAAGGATTTCGCTTCAGTTGAGTAGCATTTTGTACTGTGGAAATAGTAGAAAAAATAAGCCTTAAGAAGGCACAATTTCATGGAACAGAGGAAAATAAGGCAGCCAGGCTATTCAGGGAAAACTCAGATATAGGAACAAGTTTTCAATAAGGATTTGTAAGTCATTACAGTGGTGCTCTTTTCTTTACACTTGCCTAATGCTGCATTGTATTACCGTCTCTTAATTTGATTTGTACTTCTGCATAAAGCAATCCACGCACATCTTAAGGCTTTTTCTTCCTTTTGCTTCACAGCTTTCATGCTAAGCAACCAAATGTTAAAAGCAGCTAAAAGCAGGCATGAATCTGTTCTATGCATTGAAAGGTTTTTAAATTAAAGCTCTTTGAAACTTTCATGCCCGCCAGTGCAGCCCAGGAGCACAAAACCACATCTGGTGCCACATGCTGACAGACCAAGTCTTGAAAAAGGGGAGCAAACTTTCCACCCTTGCTTAGAGAGCCCAGCCACTGCTGAATGGATGAAATATGTCAGATCATTCTTTTTTAGTAGAGTGTGTTAAATAATGAAGGCTGAAGATGCCTCAGAGTTCCTCTTCTGGTTTATTTATCATTTCTCACAGTTGCCTTGAAAACCAAAAACATCCCTTAATAAATTACACTTTCTTTGTGGCAGATTCCAGGTGAGGTAGAATAGGTGTGATGTTTCTGTAATTGTACACTGCTTAGTGATTAAATTATTCCCTGAAACTTGATATCCTGCAGAAGATAAGAATTCAGAGAAAAGAGTCAATGAAGTTAATAGAACAAGGTATGTAGCCATGTTATCCACTGACAGTTTACAGCATAAATACTGTGATCAAACGTACAAAAGAAGTTGGTGCCTGGGTACTGCAATGATGGACACATAAAGTCCACAAGTTTATTAAAACCCTAAAATCTGAGTCTCCTGAAATCTTTCTCTCTTTCTTGAATATTGAAAGCAGGTTCTTAAATTCAGAGGTATTTATTAATTCCTTGTATGTTTATTAAAAACACCTGAGTTTAGTTCGTGTTTGGACTCCTAGCTCTGGTGAAAGATACAACAGTGTATAGGAAAACTTCTAAATGAATAATACACTGAATTAAATTTAAGAGTCAACTATCTATCTTAAAAGATCTTCAGGTTTTAATGATTTTAGGCAAGTTTGTGATTTATGAGAATAAGCTTCTTAATTACAGCATTGCAGAATGATTTGTTTTGGAAGAGACCTCTGGAGGTTATCTAGTCCAGCCCCCTGCACAATGAGAGCAGGTTTCTAGGACTATTTTGAATATCTTTACACCTCTATGGGCAACCTTTTCCAGTATTTGAACACCTTTAAGGTGACAACAGCCAGCTTTCCCGTGAGAGCACCTTCACTAGGATCATGGGACCTTTTCTGCCATTGTCAGGGTCAACAGCTGTTTTACCAAGCGTAATGTTTCCTGAAAGACAGTCAGGAAGTTGTGCTGTTATTAGAAGAGTTCCTTTTATGATCGTTTCCATTTCTCTGATTCATGATTGATTTTGGTGCTAGGTGTTTTTCCCTGAGCCTCAACAGCATTTTTGATGTATAAAGTTAAGTATAATTACCTAAGTAATTTCTGGAGGTACCTGTAGAGAGCTCTGCAAAATTAAAACAAAAACAGAAAAAGCACCCCAGAAAGTAGACTTCTATTTACTTTGAAAAGCACCCATCTTAAAATGCCGTACACAGGAGACATACTGTAGCATATGTTTAGTAATGGGAACATGCAGCCTTGAAGATTTGAACAAACCCATCAGGAAGTACTGAAATCTCCTTTTTTTCACACATGTGTTTTCAAAATGACTTTTGGCAGCAAGACAAAAAAAAACCCCTAAGTTCTTTCTGAAGTGTTAAGTTTTAGAAATCTAAATTGGGAATGTTTGTCCACTAAAGTTTTCAATTCAATCATGTGTCTATGAACTGAGGAAAGGAGGTACCCCTCTTAGGTCCAACCTAGGTATCACACTATCACCAAGGTTGGAAGAGACCTCATAGATCATCGGGTCCAACCCGTTACCACAGAGCTCAAGGCTAGACCATGGCACCAAGTGCTGTATCTTCCAGCCATTGCTGCTGTTGTCATCAGCAACCATGTGTATGCTATGTAAACGATATTTTGGTATCAAACATACCAATACTACTCTGACAACAAAGAAATAATCAGTATCTTGAGCACCCAGACTACATGTGTTACCTGTACATGGTATCTGCGATGAGGGAAGAGACCTCATAGATCATCGGGTCCAACCCGTTACCACAGAGCTCAAGGCTAGACCACGGCACCAAGCGCTGTATCTTCAAGCCATTGCTGCTGTTGTCATCAGCAACCGTGTGTATGCTATGTAAACAATATTTTGGTATCAAACATACCAATACTACTCTGACAACAAAGAAATAATCAGTATCTTGAGCACCCAGACTACATGTGTTACCTGTACATGGTATCTGCGATGAGAGATCTTCTTAACTTTGCTGGCTTCTAATGACTCTCATTCAAAGGCCACTGACTTAGTAGAAGAAATAGTATTGCTGAAGGCTAGGTGGGTTTTGGATTAAAGGCATTCAACCTTAGAGAAGTTGAATAATCTGTAAAGATAAGATCATAATGTCTCTCTCTTTTAAAGGTAATTGAAATTCATACAGGGAAAGCACAAAGTATGCAGTGTTACTCTTTTATCTCTATTAAGAAAACCAGTTTTATCATTTTTCGTTTAATTACTTAATGTAAGGCGTTTGAAGACCTCATGCATTTGGCATTTCATTTGTGTGAGCTGAAACAACATGGTTACTATGGAAACAAAGACATTGCATGATTTGAGTTGCTGTTCGCTTTGGGGACAAATACATTATTGCAAAACCAAAAAAAAACCCTGAGGTATTGAACTATAAAGTAGAATAACATCCTTATTAATTAACATATCCTGAGTAAAAGCCAGGTTTATACTGCTAAGTGTGTGGAATAGGCACCCTCTGATAGAAACAAGTAGGGGAGAGAGGGGAAAAAAAGAAGTTAATGGAGCTGTCATTTCAATATTCAGTAACATTATCTAGAATGTGCAATTTTCCAGATCTAATTCCCATATCATGCATGAACAGTTACAACAAACTTAAAGACACCAACTTGCTTTTCCTGTCCCAGTGTAACTGCAAAATGCATGCACTTCTGGAAAGGGCAAAGCAATTGGGAAAATAGAGCCACTCTCAGCATCAGTTATGTGGGCAATATGGAGGCCTGGGCTTCCTGGCATACCCTCAGCTATTTGCACAATTACTTTCTTGGCCATCTCACAGACTTGCGTGTCTGTGCATGGGGCAAACAGTCATGCATGCAGAAAGGGGGAATCAAAGAACCTCAGTCTAGTCTAGGCTGATGTCCCTAGGGTTCTCATGTGTTACCAAGCTTTGCTTTCCAAATTCTTGGAGGCAAGAGTGGACTAGACCAGTCAGTTAGAGACACATCAGTTCTCCTCTCCTGCACATAACTTACCATTAGTATCACAGTATTACCAAGGTTGGAAGAGACCTCATAGATCATCAAGTCCAACCCGGTACCACAGAGCTCAAGGCTAGACCATGGCACCAAGTGCCACGTCCAATCCTGCCTTGAACAGCTCCAGGGACAGCGACTCCACCACCTCCCTGGGCAGCCCATTCCAGTAGCCAATGACTCTCTCAGTGAAGAACTTTCTCCTCACCTCAAGCCTAAATTAGTGACCCTGTGGTGTTCAAAATCAGGAAAGAGTTGCATAATTTACAGCTCAAACTGGGAAAATCAGCTCAAAATAGAGACACCAAGCCCAGTGAGCTACGATAAGAGCCCCAGCTAACCTGTAGGTTGATTTCACCGGGTTATTTGCTATAACACACTCATATGCATGCACACACATGTATAGACACACATACACAGAGCCACATTTAAAGGAACGGTTCAATTCAACAACCTCATGCAACACTACAGGCTTGAGGGAGAGTGGCTGGAAAGCTGCCTGGCAGAAAAGAACTTGGGAATGCTGCCTGACAGCTGGTTAAACATGAGCCAGCAGTGTGCTCAGGTAGCCAGGAAGGCCAACAGCATCCTTGACTGTGTGTGGGCAGCTGACGTAGGGACATGATTGTGCCCCCATATTCAGTGCAGGTGAGGCCATACCTCAAATGCTCAATTTTGGGCCCTCACTACAAGGCTCTAAAGTGCTGGAGCATGTCCAGAGAAGGGCAGCAAAGCTGATATGAGGGTCTTACAAGGAGTAGATGAAGGAACTAGGATTGTTAGTCTGGAGAAGGCTGCAGGGAGACTTCATTGCTCTCTACAACTAACCGAAAGGTGGTTGTAGTGAGATGTGTGTTGGTCTCTTCTCTCAACTAACTGCCAATCAAACAAGAGGACATGGCCTCAACCAGGGGAGGTTTAGATTGGATATCAGGAGAATTTTCTTGAAGAGTGGTGAAGCATTGGAATAGACTCTGTAGGCAGGTGGTAGAGTCACAATCCCTGGAAGTGTTCAAAAAATGAAATGTAGACACAGCAGTTTGGGGTGTAGTTTAATGGCCATGATGATGTTGGGTTGATGGTTGGACTTGATGATCTTAAAGGTCTTAGCCAATTGAAACAATTCTATGGCTCTATATAGTTATATATTGAAATCATCAATCACAGGACAACTCTGTTTGGAAAAGACATCAAAAGATGATCTGGGCCAACCTTTCATGTGAAAGAGAACCTAGATGAAGTTATGTAGATCATCTGTCTACAATCTATCTGCATCTTGAAGACCTCCAGTTGTGGAGGCTTCCTCCCTGGAGGGGTTTAAAGCCAGGCTGGATGAGGCCTTGAGCAGCCTGCTCTAGTGGGAGGTGTCCCTGCCTATGGCAGGGGGTTGGAGCTGGATGATCCTTGAAGTCCCTTCCAACCTAAACCATTCTATGACTCTGTGATTCTATGTCACTGAGGAGGCAGTTACAATAAAAAATTGTTGCCACTGTAAAAAGTGGGTTTCACAGTATCACAGTATTATCAGGGTTGGAAGAGACCTCACAGATCATCAAGTCCAACCTTTTACCACAGAGCTCAAGGCTAGACCATGGCACCAAGTGCCACGTCCAATCCTGCCTTGAACAGCTCCAGGGACGGC
>WAAF01011185.1:107012-125607 GCA_013400475.1 Tricholaema leucomelas | reverse complement strand
GACTCCACCACCTCCCTGGGCAGCCCATTCCAATGGCAAATCACTCTCTCTGGCAAGAACTTCCTCCTAACATCCAGCCTAGACCTCCCCTGGCACAACTTGAGACTGTGTCCCCTTGTTCTGTTGCTGGTTGTCTGGGAGAAGAGACCAACCCCCACCTGGCTACAGACTCCCTTCAGGTAGTTGTAGACAGCAATGAGGTCTGCCCTGAGCCTCCTCTTCTCCAGGCTAAACAACCCCAACTCCCTCAGCCTCTCCTCATAGGGTTTGTGTTCCAGGCCCCTCACCAGCCTTGTTGCCCTTCTCTGGACATGTTCCAGCACCTCAACATCTCTCTTGAATTGAGGAGCCCAGAACTGGACACAGTACTCAAAGTGTGGCCTGAGCAGTGTTGAGTACAGGGTAAGAATAACCTCCCTCATCCTACTGGCCACACTGTCCCTGCTAAATTACAGCCTGATTGTTATTTTTAATAGTATATTTTAAATGTCTTGAAAGACCATAGTTCTGTGGTGCTAGTAGAAACAAACTTACCAACACAAGTTTTACTCTGAATTTATTTCAAGCTGTGTGGAAGCTGAAGGGGGGGGAAAAAAGAAGAAGAAGAGAGAAGGGAAATAAGATTTGGAATATAATAATGAGACCTCAAGTACTGATAAAGTAGAACTGGCTTGAGTTAAGTTTATGGTTTGGCATGCTACAAGTGGTTTATTATCATAGGAACATAGTAAAAATAAGCTACAAAAGTACTTGCAAATGTGGTTTGTTTAGCTACAACTCATTACTTTGAAGTATCATCATGCAAGTGTTCATATTATTAACCATTCTTTAGTTCATCCTAATTGATCAGTAAAATGAAACACATCTGTGATTATCTGCAATGCTGAAGTGAAGCATATGAGTCTGCCATGGTGTCCACACAAAACATTCACTTTTGGCTTCAAGATTTCTTTAACTGTTCCATATACATTTCCATGAACTGTTAAGTAATAACTGATCCTTGAAATCTTAGCCTCTCAAATGACAGTTGGGTTAACATTGAGTTGATTATCACACTTTAACCTGAGCCAATGTGCAGTCTAATTGGGACTGGAAAATAATATCTTAGCAGGGGGAAGGAATTATTTCTTTAGGTGCTCCCCTGGCTGTAGCACACACCCCTCACCCGCTGAGCATTTTCTTGAGCATCTAAGTTACTTTCAGACTTTCTACCCAGAAATTTTTGGCACCATGTGCTGCCAGAAAAGCAAAACCCAGCAATTGGGTTCACCTTAGGTTCATAAAAGCTAGCAGGAGATAAGGGGTGTATTGGAGCAACAGTGTGGCAGGTAACACCATGACCAAGGGAACAGAAGCAAAGTACATGTGTTGTGGAGATCCAAGTGGTGAGGGAGATCAGGATGTCTGGGAGTGGAGGTGGGTCCACTACTGAGGTGAGGGCAGGAATAGCTTTTAGTGTGGAATGTTAAATGAAAGTATGAGACTTGTGCCAGCTGACAATGTCCTTGGTGTGCTTCTCTTTCAGTTTTCAGTTGCAAATACAAAGCAAAAAAGAAAGTGCTATTATTGTTGCTGTTTTTCCAGTGAATTGATACTTAAATTAGACTCAGACTTGAACCTGGTTTTCCAGCTAAAAGCTGCTATTTTTCCATTGGTACTGGCTTGGCTTAATTATCATCTGCTTTGGTTGAAGATCTGGGCTTTTTTGGATAGGTTTTGGTGTTTGTTTTGGTTCTTGGGGTTTTTTTTTTGTTTCTTTATTGGGGAATTTTCAATCTGTAGTCAATCTCTGATAAAGCATAGGGAATAAGGGTTTAAGAGGGTCAGAACAGAAATTTCACCTGCACAGGACAGAAACATGAATGAAAAAATCTGATTCCAAACTGTGATCTGTACCTTGCAATTTATGCTCTCTATTTAGCTAAAATTAGCTCATCACCACCACATTGTTTTAATAAGTCCCTAAGTACATGATTGTACTAAGATTAAATATTATTCTATGGTTTAACCAATAACAACTTGTAAAATCAAACATAGAAATATGATAGCCACTCTGTAGCTGAAATCTGAATCAAGGATGATTTCCCTGACTCCTAAATTTAAGGTCTAGTACTCAGTCAAAAGCTTTGTACAGAAGAATACTGCTAAATTATATATTATCAGGTCAAATTGAGTAGTATTTTAGGTGAATGTTTAAGCCTTCTTAAAAAAAAAACCCAAACTTAAGCTCATGTCTAAATTTTAGGGCTGTTACTCAAGTTCAGTATGCCAAACTGCTTTCAGTGCATTTACTGAGTATAGTAGCAGGATTTAGTATACTGAATAGAAAAAAAGAGCAGATGAAGAGAAGAAAACAGAGAAATTTACTCTTCTATCTCGACCAAGCTCTAACTGTGGGCAACAAGGCAATGATCATGTGCCAGAATGAGCATTTAATTGGATGAGTGCCAGCTGTTTTAATGTGAGTAACCTCATGTAACGGGAAGGAATATGAACTGCCACTGGTTACTCCAGTGGTGCATATCCAGAGTGCTCCAGAATGGAAGAATTAGCTCGTAGCATACTTCTTGGCAAAATCCCAGAGAGTTTATAAAACACACACACACAAAATAGAATACCATAAAATGTAACTGTAAGTGGTGCTTTGCTTGGTGTGATTCACCCTAAGTCAGAGCTGGGTCTTTCTCATTGAGTGGTTGGCTGACACTTGCCTTGTGCAAGTTGCAGCTGTTAGATGGTGGGACTGGCATTTTCTCAAAGAGGTGCTATGCTCTGTCTTCACTTGGGCTTACTGGTGGTGCCTGTATGACTTCTAATACACCACCAGAACAACAGATGGGAATATATATATATAAATACACACACACACACATATATTGTGTTCTCAGATGCAGCCCAGAAAGCTGCAGCAACTGTATCCTGGGCCACATTAAAAGAAATGTGACCAGCATCAAAAGAACTGTCACCAGCAGGACAAGGGAAGTGATTCTCCCCCTCAACTCTGCTCTTGTGAGACATCACTTGCAATACTGTATCCAGTTCTGATGTCCCCAGCATAAAAGGGACAACAAACTGCTGGAGCAGGTCCAGAGGAAGGCCATAAAGCTGATCAGAGGGTTGGAGTATCTACTGTGTTGGGACAGGCTGCCAGACTTGGGGCTGTTGAGCCTGGAGAAAAGAAGGCTTTGGGGAGCTCTTCCAGCAATCTTCCAGTATCTGAAAGGCACCTGTAAGAAAGCTGGGGAGGGGATTTTTACAAGGGCTTGTTGTGATAGGAGGAGAGGGGATGTATAGAAATTTGAGGAGGGAAGATTTAGACTAGATATTTGGAAGAAATTCTTCACAGTGAGGATGTTGAGACACTTGAGCAAGTTGCTGTGGAGGTCATGAATGCCACCTCCTTGGAGGTATTCCAGGCCAGGTTAGACGAGGCTTTGAGTATCTTGGTTTAGTATCCATGGTTGGAACTAGATGACCTTTAAGGAATCCAAATTATTCTCTTATTAATAATTCTATTCTATTATTCAATCCAAATTATTCTATGAATGAATCTGTACACCTGTTTTCCTCTCCATATGGAACTGTCTAGAGAGTCATTCCCATTTCTCAAGTAAGAACTGCTGCTGTTAGCTTTAGCCCAAATGCTAGATGTTGCACCAGTAGCAGATGAAAGCAGTGTGTGCTCTGATTGTCTTAGTCTTTCCAGATGTGTCAGGAGATGGACTTTCAGCTTCATTCTCCAAATGGAAAACTCATATCCTTCAAAGTGCTCTTTGTCATATTGAGAAACATAAATGCAGATGAGTGCAGTTGTCTCAAATGTCAGCTTTGTTACAGGCCAGTAGAAATAGCTGAATTAAGTTTCTGACAGCTACACCACTCTGCTTGCTAATGAATACCAAATCAACTTGTTGACCTTCTCTACTTCTTACCTAAGAGCCCTTTCTAACCTGTTCCTTTTGCAGAATAGTGTATTTCCCTTTATACAGACCTGGTTAGATAAGGTGGAATTTTTCAACTGCAAGATGCAGTTATATGTTCTGACTGATTAAAACCAGATTTTTTTTTTCCCCATAATACAACCTCTTAAATAAAATACAAACTCTCAGAAATGTTTAGGCAGACATTTGTAGAAGCCAGGACTTTAATAACACCACATAAATTGTGGTTCTTTAGATGAGCTTTTTGTTTTCTCTTCATATAAATGTCTGTCATTAGTTAAGTGCAAAACTCAGAACTTTTCTTTTTTTTGGGGGGGGGAGAGGGTTGGTTTTGTTTGTTTAATTGGTTTTGTTTTTAATGAATTACTCCCAGATCTTGTTTGTGTAAGATTAGAGTAGGCATTTGGTGAGCAGGAGCTCTTGTTGAACTCCTGGTTTGAAATATGTTCCATGCCCTGCAAGACGGGAAGCAGACACCACCAGGATGCAGCAAGACAGTTGCACAACAGTTCAAGTTCTCCTTAACCTCTTTTATTGCACTGGGGAAGTAATGAGCTTATGGATCCTTAAGTCTCCACAATAAGTCTTTAATGACATGTTTTAAATGCAGTGTGCCTGTGTGATGGTTTGGGTGTCCCCCGCCCCCCACACTTTAGAAATCACCCAGACTAGACTCAGCCAGCTCTGGAAATTTGAATGAAGCTTATATTTACAGCTAGCACAATATACAAGCAGATATTTGCAGTATATACAGTTATAGACAGAAGTAGGCAAGGTAAAAAGTAATACAGAAACACAGCTCCCCTCCCAGAAACCTGAGTCCCCAGGAGGGGCTCTCAACCACCCCCTCACCTTCCCCCTATCCGTCTCAACCTTACCCCAGTCCCAAGGAAGAATGGAGGCTCGGCCAAGGGGATTAAGAAGCAAAGGTGAAATCAGCCAAAGCAAATGGAGGGTGAAGTTAGAAAGCAAGATGGAGTTCAGCCAGCAGCCCCAGCTCCGCAGCAGGCAGAGTCAAGAGCAAAGCCCAGCACGCAGTGCCCAAGCAAAGTGACTTTATCTGATGTTTTGCTTTTCTTTTCTACACATCTCAGCAAGGCTGTGAGGGAAGTAGACCTCACCATTGTTTTCATTTCTCAGCCTATGATCTAATTCTTCTCACCAAAACATCCCAGCTAGGCTCAAACTAGCACAGCCTGGTACCGTTGTACTCCTCTGATACTTCAGCTTCCAGTTTGACTACTGCACTGAAGCAAAAAAAAAAATACAAACCACAGATATATCAGGGCCTCAAATATATTAAGTTTTCAGCCCAAGACTAGTCTGGTTTTGGTTTATTATCAAGTCAAATGCTTAATCTAGACTTAATCCTTGATTCTTGAGTATTTTTCTGGTCTGTCTGTGATTAATGACTCATTAGAAATAGAGCTGAACCCACTCCCTCCAGATCTCAGCCAAGCCAGCATTTGAGTATCTTCTAATAGTTTAATTGAAGTGGAAATCTCTAAAAGAATTCCTTGTTTTAAGAAGTTAGCTTTGTCACTGTCTAAGCTAGGACACCTTTCTTATAATGTTTTTGAATGCTCTCAGAAAACAGATTACTTCCTCTGTTCAAAAGAAAATGTTACTTACTTTTTGGTTTTTAAAGTCCACTTTTAATTATAATATTGAAAATAACTAAACAGTGTCAGTTCCATTGGTATGTGTTTTTGGTAATCATGGTTCCTGTCATAGCCAGAATAGTTTTAGTGTATATATAGATATATTCTTTATCAAAACTAATAACTACACATCAAAGGAAATCTTTTACTGTAGGGCACTATATATATATGTATATATATAGCTCTCCTATCCTTTTTTCTCAGAGACCCCAGTTCTGAAATATCTCTCATATACTGAGGAACAAGCAGTAAAGGAAGATGAAAGAGCATTGCAGCAAAGCAAATCAGAAGGCAGATTAGTGTAGTTAAATCAAAGCACAGAGCTGTGACTGCAGATGACCAGTACTTAGATACCTACACAGTGTTATTTGCAATAAGAAAGTCTGCATGGTGCCATGGTCTAGCCTTGAGCTCTGTGGTAAAGGGTTGGACTTGATGATCTGTGAGGTCTCTTCCAACCTTGGTGATACTCTGATACTGTGATTATTTAAAACCAGGAGACTCTGAATAGAATATAATCAACCAGGTTGGAAGAGACCTCCAAGATCATCCAGTCCAACCTAGCACCCAGCCTTAGCCAGTCAGCTAGACCATGGCACTAAGTGCCTCATTCAGTCTTTTCCTGAACACCCCCAGGGATGGTGACTCCACCACCTCCCTGGCCAGCCCATTCCAATGCCAATCACTCTCTCTGGCAAGAACTTCCTCCTAACATCCAGCCTATACTTCCCCCAGCACAACTTGAGCCTGTGTCCCCTTGTTCTGTTGCTGGTTGTCTGGCAGAAGAGACCAACCCCCACCTGGCTACAGCCTCCCTTCAGGTAGTTGTAGACAGCAATGAGGTCTTCCCTGAGCCTCCTCTTCTCCACTCATGCTATATTGGAGGGCATGGCTTTGTAGAGAAGTGAGAGTGAAATTGTAGATTTTCCCTAGACTGTTGTCCTCTCAGCTAACAAAGATTTTACATAGTCCAGAATCTGAAACACTTGGATTTCCTTTAATTTCCACAATGTCTCATTTTAAATAAGGATTAATGAAAAAATAAGTGTCATTTCTATGAAATGTGGAAATAGACACATCTTATTTAAGAACTTTTAGCTCAAATAACTTCAAATGTAGCTATTTTTATTGCAGATTTAATAAAAATGTTCCTGGACAATTAATTAACAGTGCAATACCTCGTGGGTCTCTCTTTCTTACATGCTATAATCACTTGAGGTAAAAACCTTAGTCCCCAGGAGTCTATCCACGTCATAGCTGTTTTCTTTTCACATAGAAATGTGGAGTGCAGTTGTCAAGCTCTGCACATTTGAGACTTGAGGTCAGTCATTCCTATTAACCGCAAATGTTAGCGTTCCCTGGCTGGAGAAATACAAGGTCGAGCACGTGTATCCCATGGAAGAGTAGGCATCTGTTTCAGGACAAGTACACAGAATAGAAATTAGCTTAAGTTTTTCCATGTGCACCTGGCATGTCCATTTAAATAAAGAACTCCAAAGGAAACATTAAACTCGCATACGCCCAAAATCCGCCTCAAAACCATGCTTGATGTTCTGACCACTCTGCTGGAATTGATCGGCAAGTTGTGGAATAGGTTAGACACAAGTCCTGGAGGCAACAGGCCTAGTGCACAGCGTCAGGAAGTTTGTGGATGACACCAAGCTAGGAGCAGGTATTGATCTGTTGGAAGGTAGGAGAGCCCTGCAGAGGGACCTGGACAGGCTGGATGGGTGGGTAGAGGCCAATGGGATGAGATTGAACGAGGCCAAGTGCAGGGCTCTGCTCTTTGGCCATAACAACCCCAAGTGGTGCTACAGGCTGGGGACAGAGTGGCTGGAGAGCAGCCAGGAAGAAAGGGACCTCAGAATATTGGTAGCTAGTAGGCTGAAGATGAGCCAGCANGTAGCCAGGTGGGGGTTGGTCTCTTCTCCCAGATAACCAGCAACAGAACAAGGGGACACAGTCTCAAGTTGTGCCAGGGGAGGCATAGGCTGGATGTTAGGAGGAAGTTCTTGCCAGAGAGAGTGACTGGCATTGGAATGGGCTGCCCAAGGAGGTGGTGGAGTCACTGTCCCTGGAGGTGTTCAAGAAAATACTGGATGGGACACTTAGTGCCATGGTCTAGTTGACTGGCTAAGGCTGGGTGCTAGGTTGGAGTGGATGATCCTGGAGATCTCTTCCAACCCAGTTGATTCTATTCTATTCTGTTCTAATGAGGTGGAAATGTAACTGGAGCAAGCAAAGCTTCTTCAAGTTAGAGAGAAAAAAAGTTGGAGTGAAGATGTGGTTTCATGGACTTCATTAGTAACAGGGTGTATTTTTATGAGCAGCTTGCATATACTAAAGACTGATCTGCCATGTTAATACTGCTCTTGTTGCCCTGATAGCTTCAGTAAGTTTGGATACAACCACACTTCTGCTTGATGGTGTTTTGTTCCTCATCTCTGTTCTTCTGAAGTGTAGCTGTGTGGCTTTTGGTTGTATACTTTAATCAACAAAATCTGAATATATATAATCTCGGTATCAGTTTGATCATTTGTAAAGGAGCAATGGGAGGGTGGCTGTGGTTCTCGTGAAACCTCTACAGTTACTAAAAATATTTCCCACTATGCAAGACTCTGATAAACTCAGAACTCTCTCCAAAGTTGTTTTCTTCTCTAAACTTGAGAGTCCAGTGCAGAGACACAAGGATGATTCAGGGAGTGGAGCATCTCCCTTATGAGGAAAGGCTGAGGAAGCTGGAGAAGAGGACACTGAGAAGTGACCTCATGAATGTTTGTGAAGGGTGAGTGTCAGGACGACAGAGCCAGGCTTTTATCAGTGATGTTCAGTGATAGGACAAAGGGCAATGGGTGCAAGATGCAGTATAGGAGGCTCCATATCAACACAAAGAATTTTTTTTTTTCGCTGCCTGTGTGGCAAAAAAATGGAACAGAGAGGTTGTGCAGTCTCATGCACTGGAGACATTCAAAACCCTCCTGGATGCATTCCTGTGTGATCTGCTCTAGGTGGTCCTGCTCAGACAGGATGTTTGGACTAGATGATCTTTCCAGGTCCTTTCCAGCCCATAATGTTCTGTGAGTCTGTGTGATTCTGTAAACCAGGAGATAGCCTCAAAATATGGCTTACTCCAGTCAGTTCTACACCAAGAGCAAAGGAACTGCAAGTTGCTGTAAGTGTTTGTTGCCAGAATGCTTTGATCACAATGGATTTGATGTAAGTGATGATCAAGGCCATTGTTACAAAGTGCAGTTCCACAATATGCAGATCTTAGCATGTGCTGTAGTTTCAGTGGACCTCAAAGCCTTCCAATAAGCAGAGAGTGGTTCTCGTATTTACCACTGGCAGGAAAAAGAATCTTTCTAATGAGGAAAAAAGACAGTGGCTTTATTTCAAATGGAGTTCTAAATCTCATTGTAGCTGATAGCTGTATGTTTTATTTTGTGACCCTTTGAGGAGACATTTTTTATGAGGCAAAAAAATGCCTCTGAGAATATGACCTCAGGAATGCTGTTCTCTGTGCTGTGACGTAAGGCTGAAGCACACAATTCAGCATTCTTCTCCTTTAGAAACTTAGCATTGATCTATTTTGACAGTGTTTCTAACCCTGTAGTAGCTTAGGACTATCTGTGCTACCTTCTGATTTTAGACAAGCAATGAGACTTGCGTGAGGCTGTTAATTTGGCAAAGGGCATGGGTTCACATTTGGTTTTCATAGACTGATAGATTTAAAGGCCAGAAGAGACCGTTATGATCATCCAGTCTGACCTCCCACTTCAATCAGGACGCAAGCCTCACGCGATCATTGCCGCCACTTCAGTGTGAGCTAGACAGCAGCTTAAAAAATGGCAGCCAGTCCTGAGTTGCCTTCCTCTAATCTTTAGCATTAATTTTTCCAACTTCAAACTCGAGTCCCTGGATTGTATCATTTTATTGGCAGGCAGAGTCAAAATAAAACATCATCCTCAACTGTCCTTCTCAATTACGTGTCTGTGATTTCATGTGCTTGGATTCATCCCAAGATTACAAGAATATTTATGTTGTATAGTTGTCAGACCACGCTAAATAGACAGTAAGCATTCCTTTTGCTTTATACTGTATGTTGTAAGTACCCCTGGAACATCAACATCTTGAACTACGTCTGCATTTGTAAGTCAGGGAGCATCCACCCTGGCTTTTGTCTTTCAAGAGCAGTTTGCACCCACTGAGTTAAGATGCAAGAAGTCTGTCCACAGACTAAATGCACAGTACCCATTCTCCTTTTATCAACCAACCCCTGCATCTCTAAGATCAGTTTTTAATAGACAGATAAACATTGTGACTGACAAAGAAGACAGATGCAAATAATGAGAGGAATTACTATTTACCTAAATAATAAGTAAAATACAGGTGCAATTTTTTCACCTGGGAGAATGACAGTAAAAGATTAGGTGAGAGGAAGTGAGATGCATTGAATAAGCTTATTCTGCCAGTCATTTTCACAGGGACTCATCATAACATGAGAGAACACTTTCTCCACTCAGTAATAATTCACTACTCCATAAAGTCTGGTCTACTGCACTTGATCAGTTTTTGAAGATGACCAAAGTTTCAAACCTGGGAAGTTTCAAGTGTGGATGTGAAATGAGTTTGGAACACTTTGGGAAGCCTGTGAGTAAACTTATGCTTCTAAAATTTACACAGCATCCAGGCCTTTTCTGGTGCCTACTGTCATGTGGTAGCCAAAGTGGCACCATGGTCCTTATGGGATTTGAAAAGTGGTAAGAACTAGAGGATGATACTGATGAGACAAAATCTGGTTGTGCAGCAAGAGTTGATCAAGCTTTATGACCTTTAAAACTTTTAAAGCCAGTTTTAAGAGCTGCCAGTCAGCACTCATCTAATAAAACTGGAAAATTAGCTTTAATTTCAGAAAGCAGCTGCCAGATTCTTGCCATCTTGTAAAGCATTAATATAAACCAATGTTCTTCAATAAAAGCTTAACGAAATTCTGATAATTTTTGACCTAAAAGGACCTCAATCTTTTACATATCAAACATGGAAGCAAAATTCCAGGCTGTCCAGTATGTTCAAAGACATGCACAGGAATGCATTAACTTTTTGTAAGGCAGCTAACTTGTTTTGTTACTCTGTGTGGTGGTTTGGGTGTTCCCTGCCCCCCACACTTTAGAAATCACCCAGACTAGACTCAGACGGCTCTGGAAATATGAATGAAGCTTATATTTACAGCTAGCACAATATACAAGCAGATATTTACAGTATATACAGTTATAGACAGAAATAGGCAAGGTAAAAAGTAATACAGAAACACAACTCCCCTCCCAGAAACCTGAGTCCCCAGGAGGGGCTCTCAACCACCCCCTCACCTTCCCCCTATCCATCTCAACCTTACCCCAATCCCAAGGAAGAATGGAGGTTCGGCCAGGGGATTAAGAAGCAAAGGTGAATCAGCCAAAGCAAATGGAGGGTGAGTTTAGAAAGTAAGATGGAGTTCAGCCAGCAGCCCCAGCTCCGCAGCAGGCAAAGAGCCCAGAGCAAAGAGAGCCAGTGAAGTGACTTTATCTATGTTTTGCTTTGCCTTTTTTTACACATCTCAGCAAGGCTATGAGGGAAGTAGACATCACCATTGTTTTCATTTCTCAGCCTATGATCTAGTCTTTCTCACCAAAACATTCTAGCTAGGCTCAAGCTAGCACACTCTGTGAAATCATAGTAATAAATATGTGTTTATATTTACGTTCACAGGATAGGAAACAGTCTAAAATTGTCACCTTTGACCAAGATTGGAAATTATCCTGGATGTAATAATCTATATGTAATATATGGGTAAATATGTTTCTGTTTCAGAGAAAAAGATCTACTTTTCATGTATTAATGGCCTTGGCTGAAGATAATTCAGGTTATCTAAAATCACTTCAGTGTTCCATAACAGCTTGGAGAGCATGTTTTCTTCATAGTATATCCAGATTCCAACTGTTAGCATTTAGTATGTCCAATAATACATTTTAAATTAGGCAATAATAAATATAAATATTTAATGTTGAACCTTTTAGTATGAAATATTAGAGGTGTACAAAATCAATATGTGAGCACTAGGAAAGTATATAAATATCATTTCAGGAGCATTTACAGGTTTGGATCTGCTTAACAAACTAGGTTTTGAAGACAAAGGTTATCTGATGCTGTAACTATGTGTGCTGTTTTGGCTTTGCACGTGAGTCTCAGCTCCACAAAGGGACATCTAACAGCACAGCAGACATGCCATGCCTTTCACAGTACAGCTTATGGAATTGTAAGATACAGCTCAAACCCTTCAGTAAACACTGTCCATTCTTGTTACTCTTTGTTGTAATGGGCTATAAAATAAATGCAGTGGAGAAGGTATTTTTACAGCCAGATCTTGTGATGCGCAATATGCATGGCTGAACTGGGAAGAAAACACCAGAATCATCTACTTCAAACACCCATCACGCTTCTTGGAAGGGTTGTATACATAAAGCCATTAAAATCCTCTTTTTATGTTACAGAACTGACTGCTCCTGCAGCATTTACAGCATCAGCCCTGGTAGACATCAATGCAGTATAGCAATGAACTACTGCCAGTTTCATCAGTTTGTAGCCCTATGCGAAAAGGAATAAGGGAATTGCAGAGATACAGAAAGGGATAAGAAGGAGCAAAGGGCTGTAAACCAGTGTGAAATAGGCAGGGAATAATAGTGTCAGAAAACACACCCACATTAAATGTGTACATGGAGGTGGGATGGGGGAAGATGAGCTAAATGAGGGAAGTCAAATGAGTTAATGGTAGCTGAAGGGACTTAAGCGATGTAATAGACACATCAACGGGAAAAGTAGTAGTGTGAAGAAAAGAAGCCCATTAATAAAAGATGAGGAGGGGTGAAATTAATGAGAGCTCTGCAGAGACACTGCAGCCCTTGTGTGGAGAGAAGTACAGGGCCCATCTCTGGTATTCTTCTTCAGTACTTCCTAGATACTGGGGACTGCTCAGAGGACAAAGTACAATTAAAAGGCAGGGACTGCCAGCCTGCCAGGAATGCTAAGCAAGGGACTAGTCTCACACACTTATATAGGTGAATAACTGTGAGAAACAGCTCACAGTGTCAGCAGTCCTCAGGTTTTTTGAAGTACACTCTCATACACTCATGTATAACCTTACAACCAGGTTGTAAGGGACCTCAAGGATCATCTAGTCCGACCTTTCATGTTCAGAGTACAGTTTAAATGAGATGAAATGGAATATATGTCCTTGAAATTAGTATTTGCTGTCAAGATTCTTTTTAATGGCTTCTTTTTAATCTTCTGGTTCATGTCCTTAACTTATATTTTAGGGCTTTTTTATCTCTGTGGAAACTTCACTTTTTAAATGAAAAAAAAGACTTTTTCATGCTCATATGCTTCCAGAAGATGGAATTTCATGTAGAACAGCAGATATCTTGGAATGTGTAGTAAAAAGGAAGAAGCTGGTAGCTGCAGGTTCCACAGTGCATGCCAGGTTCCTGGTCCCAAGGCAGCCAAACCAGGGTCACAGCCGTCAGAGATCTCTTCCTCACATGCATGAATTCCTCCCTGTGGATAGGGAGAGGAGAAAGGAGGCCCAAACATTTCTTGCTATACCTCAATCTCACATGCAGTTGCACAGTGATCAGGATGGGTCTTCACATTTAGAAGCTGATTGCCCACAGTTGTAGGTTGATAAACATAGGTACAAACAACAAGATCTCTTTTAAGAATCATAGAATGGTTTAGGTTGGAAGGGACCTCAAGGATCACCCAGCTCCAACCCCCTGCCACAGGCAGGGACACCTCCCACTAGAGCAGGTTGCTCAAGGCCTCATCCAGCCTGGCTTTAAACGCCTCCAGGGAAGAAGAGGTAGTAAAGGGACAGCCTGTGAGTAGGTATTTCAGTCTTATGCTTAGAAAGGATGTTTGTGTTTTTTCTCTGAAAGGGTGTGTTACAAAATGTAACTCCACTGGACTATGGAATTAAATCCACTAGCTCTATTCCTCCCAGAACTGTGAATCCCAAGAAGAGAGTGCTGACCAGTCTACTAGGTCCTTACAAATACAGTTCTGAATGGGCACATTCTCAGAGACCTCAGTTAGCAGTAGGCTTTTAAATTCAGATGTTAGATGGAGAGCAGGAAAGGAGTAAAAAAACATCCCCAGCCTTAATAAAGGAACCACCTTTTTTGGAGGTGAAATAATTGTAGCTTCTGGGCACTTCTACTTACTCTATTTTTCTTCCCTGACTGATTCCTTAATGTAATTTTCACTAGTACCTTAGAAACACTATTTTAAAAACTTGCTCTTGTCTTGGACTTTTCTGCTATGTTCTCTTTCCATACTTAATGCATTAAAAAAAAAATCTAATGGGGCACACAAAAATGAAAGTGTCATGTTCATATTTGCATCATTCCAGAATTCAGATCCAGAAAATACATTCATTTTTCAACTGTTCACCTAAACATTAAATACTGTTCACCTAAGCATTAAATAAGTGCTGAATGGCTGGAGAGCAGCCCTGAGGAGAAGGACCTGGGGGTCTGGGTTGACGAAAAGCTCAACATGTGCCAGCAGTGTGCACATGCAGCCCAGACAGCAACCCTGTGCTGGGCTGCATCAAGAGAAGTGTGGGCAGCAGGGCAAGGGAGGGGATTCTGCCCCTTTACTCTGCTCTCGTCAGACCCCACCTGGAGTACTGTGTGCAGTTCTGGAGCCCCCAGCACAAGAAGGATATGGAACTGCTGGAGCGAGTCCAGAGGAGAGCCACGAAGATGATCAGAGGGCTGCAGCAGCTCTGCTATGAGGACAGGCTGAGAGAGTTGGGGCTCTTCAGCCTGGAGAAGAGAAGGCTTCAAGGAGACCTTAGAGTGGCTTTCCAGTATCTGAAGGGAGCCTACAGGAAGGCTGGGGAGGGACTATTGACAAGGTCTAGTAATGTTAGGGCAAGGGGGAATGGGTTTAAGCTGGAAGAGGGGAGATTCAGACTGGATGTTAGGAGGAAATTCTTTCCAGTGAGGGTGGTAAGACACTGGAACAGGTTGCCCAGGGAGGTTGTGGATGCTTCCTCCCTGGAGGCGTTTAAGGCCAGGCTGGATGAGGCCTTGAGCAGCCTGCTCTAGTGGGAGGTGTCCCTGCCTGTGGCAGGGGGTTGGAGCTGGATGATCCTTGAGGTCCCTTCCAACTTAAACCATTCTATGATTCTGTGATTCTATGATTCTACTTCAAAATGTTAATGTGTTCTTTTCTTTTCCTTTGACAGCAAAATTTGGAAAGCAACCTCACCAACCTTATCAAGAGGAATACTGAACTGGAAACTCTTTTGGCAAAACTCATTCAGACCTGTCAACACGTAGAAGTGAGTACCAGACTCCATTTGAAATACTTGTAAACTCAATTACATTCACTTTTAGCATTCAGGAACAAAAAATTAAACAAAAACAAGCAAACAAAGCCCACTAAAGCAAGTGCAGACTAAATTATAATAGTGGCAGTCTGATTTGGAGCTTTTTCACTTTACATTCCTTCCTCTACCCCTTGCAGTTATGATGTATTTCTATATAGACCCCACCACTCCTATACTCATGATGCATAACATGTTTGTGTCCTTTGTGAAGTAGACTAATACTTACAGTTGGAAAATGAAGGCAAAGAAATAGTAATGTCCAGATCCACAAAGATATTTAGGTTTCTGTTGGTTCCCCATCAGAATTAAGTATCTAAATGCATATGTGGAATCAACAGTCATATATGAGATTGTGATGGTTTGGGTGTTCCCTGCCCCCCCCCCTCCCCCCACTTTGGAAATCACCCAGACTAGACTCAGCTGGCTCTGGAAACTTAATGAAGCTTATTATTTACAGCTTAGCACAATATACAGGCAGATGTTTACAGTATATACAGTTATAGACAGCAATATACAAGGTAAAAGGTAATACAGAAACACAACTCCCCTCCCAGAAACCTGAGTCCCCAGGAGTGGCTCCCAACCACCCTTTCACCTTCCCTCTGCCCCTCTCAACCTTACCCCAGTCCCAAGGAAGAATGGAGGTTCAGCCAGGGGGGTTAGGAAGCAAAGTGGATTAGAAAAGAAATGGCAGAGAGGGGTGAGATTAGAGATGCAGCTCAGCCAGTTCCCCAGTAGAACTGCCAGTGCCTTATCTATGTTTTGATTCTTATTCTTCTACACCTCAGCAAGCCAATGATTGAGGTAGACATCAGCCTTGTTTTCCTTCCACAGCCTGTAATCTGATTCTTCTCACCAAAACATTCTAGCTAGGCTTGAGCTAGCAGAGAGGTGTATTTATTTTCTAAGAAGAAAGATGCTGTTAAGTTTTTGAGTTGCCTCAATTATATATTCCACTTTGTGTGTCACAGAAAATATTTATCAGGGAGAGATCTGAATCAATATTACCCCAAAACTGTGGGATTTATTTAGATGACTACACAGAGTCTGCTGCTATACATGCAAATTAAAAGAACTGCAGACTAATTCAGCCATGGGAGCTCACATAGGAAAAGAACAGAGTCCAAAATAAGTGCTTTTTTAGCAAAACTCTCTTTTTATTTCTTGCTTTACTGTCCAAAATAGGTCCTTCTTTTAGCAAAACTTTTTATTTTCATCTGGCATCACCAGCATTGTTGTTGTCATCAGCCTCACATCAGACGTAAAACATTTTTACCCCATTCTCCAGATAAATTGTGGCTGAGAAACACTGAAAGGCTAGGAAAGGCTCAACATCTTGTGGTCCATGTGTTTGTTGATACACACACTAACTTCACTGAGATCCTGCCAGGTCATGATCTGCAGAGCTATCACTTTTCATCAGTTCTAAACTCTATCTCAGATGGCATGGTGAAGATAAAGGAGTAAGAATCAGAGGAGCTGGTGTAACATAAACGCTCACAGTTTAGGTCCAAAAAAGCTTTAGATCTCAATCACAGAGAAGAGATTATTTTCACTTGAACAGCTACTAACTAGTCAGATTATCAGTAAGAACTTTGTTTCCTTGTGAAAAATGACTTATTGGATGATATTGCAATGATGTCTGCTGTAAGGTTTCTGCATAGGACCATTTCACTCCTGACTGTATTGCAGTTCCTGCAGCAGCCTCGTCTGCTCAGAGAAGGGCACGGTGTATGTTCTTAGCAGATAAGCAGCATTAAATAATAGCAGTATCGTGTAGAGAAGGTATTCCATTCTGTGTGTAGGAAAGGAAGCCAGGTTTCTTCATCAGTGTTACCTGGAGGAGAATTTGAGAGAGGAGGTTAGCCTCATCTAAGAGCTTCTGAAACATGGATATAATGTAAGAGAAGGCTGTATCACAGCCACCTCCCAGCTCTGCTGAAAGGTTTTTACAGTTTTCTTTTTCTTCTTCATAAAGACCCGTGGAAGTTCTCTAGAGGGCTTCTTGTTTTTTCTTTTTCAGGCTAAAATTCAATGACCTCATTAAGCCCAAGAACAACTTTTGCTTGTGAATAGATTTCATATCACAACTTGAAAGTCTGGCATTTGTGCCTATTGATTGTGATAATGGCATATGCTGCAGGGGAAAAAAAAAGATAATTGCTTTTTTCAGAGATCATCTTACCTGTTTTTTTATATGATCCACCTCTGTAACACCTCACTGACTTCATGGGACTCAATAAAACCACGGTATCATAGAATCAACCAGGTTGGAAGAGACTTCCAAGCTCATCCAGTCCAACCTATCACCCAGCCCTACCATAGAATCAACCAGGTTGGAAGAGACTTCCAAGCTCATCCAGTCCAACCTATCACCCAGCCCTACCATAGAATCAACCAGATTGGAAGAGACCTCCAAGATCATCCAGGCCAACCTAGCACCCAGCCCTATCCAGTCAACTAGACCATGGCACTAAGTGCCTCATGCAGGCTTTTCTTGAACACCTCCAGGGACAGCGACTCCACCACCTCCCTGGGCAGCCCATTCCAATGCCAATCACTCTCTCTGCCAACAACTTCCTCCTAACATCCAGCCTATACCTCCCCCGGCACAACTTGAGGCTGTGTCCCCTTGTTCTGTTGCTGGTTGCCTGGGAGAACAGACCAACCCCTACCTGGCTACAGCCTCCCTTCAGGTACTTGTAGATAGGTGAATCATTTGAGTTCTTTGTATAATCAGAACAACTTCAGGCAGACCAACAGTAGTATCTGCTGGAACAAATGCAGTAGATATTGAGAGGCAGACAAGACACATTTTCTTCCTCTGTGTGTAAAACTTGGAGCAAACCCCATGAAGTAGATGGACTCAGGACATCAAAAGGCCTCTTCTGCATTAGTTGCCTATATCTGAGATGACCTAGAACTGGAAAACTTTAAA
Organism: Tricholaema leucomelas; assembly: GCA_013400475.1. Lineage (NCBI taxonomy): Eukaryota > Metazoa > Chordata > Aves > Piciformes > Lybiidae > Tricholaema lacrymosa > Tricholaema leucomelas. The sequence continues at coordinate 107,640 of WAAF01011185.1, read as the reverse complement.
TCACTCCTGCACCTCCTATGCAATTCTGCAATACATTACCAACTCTAAGATTTAGAATTACAAAAACCCAACTCATTCAGCTGGTAACAGATGCTCTGCTGTCCCTGGAGTCCTGGTTTAGAAGATTTCTCTACAGACGTGAAGCAATAGCAGAAAAATTGTTAATTAATTCCTACCACGTTTTATTCATCAAATTACTCTAATTAGCATTTAAATTAGCTAAATATTAAGAAATTAGCTTCAGTCAAAACCCTGGACCTAGGCCACGCTGGAAATTGGGCAAATGGGGATGTGAAAGTAAACTTTAAAGCTATCTCTGTTTCTCATAGCTCTCTGAATACTTCAGATATGATGTGAGTATCTCCAACATTAGAGCAGCTGATGCTTAGATGATTCTTTTTAAGAGTCAGAATGCTCTCTTTCTTTGTGCTTATTCACAACATAAATTCATCTCAAGCCAGGAACCTGAAGGAAGCAAAGAGCTTGTTGTAACACTAATGTTACAAATTTAGGCTTACAAAATATTAGCAAAATGAAAGCTGACATACACAATTATTGTAGAATCATAGAAACAACCGGGTTGGAAGAGACCTCCAAGATCATCCAGTCCAACCTAGCACCCAGCCCT
>WAAF01011185.1:80964-106766 GCA_013400475.1 Tricholaema leucomelas | reverse complement strand
CCCTTCTCTGGACACATTCCAGCACCTCAACATCTCTCTTGAATTGAGGAGCCCAGAACTGGACACAATACTCAAGGTGTGGCCTGACCAGTGCTGAGTACAGGGGCAGAATAACCTCCCTTGTCTTACTGGCCACACTGTTCCTGATCCAGGCCAGGATGCCATTGGCTCTCTTGGCCACCTGGGCACACTGCTGGCTCATCTTCAGCCTACTATCTACCAGCACCCCCAGGTCCCTTTCTTCCTGGCTGCTCTCCAGCCACTCTGTCCCCAGCCTGTAGCGCTGCTTGGGATTGTTGTGGCCAAAGTGCAGAACCCTGCTCTTGGCCCTGTTAAATCTCATCCCATTGGCCTCTGCCCACCCATCCAGCCTGTCTAGGTCCCTCTGCAGGGATCTCCTACCTTCCAAGAGATCAACACCTGCTCCTAGCTTGGTGTTGTGTTATGAACTCACTCAAAGGTTGAAACCTTTCATAGGAAAAGTTTTCTTTCTCAGTTTTTACTACACTACACCATAGATGATAACACAAAGTACATTGTATACAGTCTGGAAAACATAAAAATGAGCAGTACACTTCTGAGTAACTGCTGTTACATGCTTCCATTTTCTTTACCTACTTTTAAATCATTTAAACAATGTTATTTTAATGCTTATTTAGATTTTGGGGGGGTTAAAATTAATTGGGGGGCTGGGGGGGAGAGAGAATTTTTAGGTTTCATGCAAAATTTGAAATTTGAAAAAGAAAGAAGGAAATGAAATAATTATTCCCTATGTTAAAGTTACTTTGGTTTTATTAAGGGATACATAAACTTTTTTTTGGGGAAAAAAGTCATGCTAATTAAAGTTTATTAGTAGAAATAGACACTAAGATTTTTTTAAAGCCTTTACCATATCCCATGTCAAATATTTACTGTTAGATGAATAATGAAAAGGGAGTATGTTTTTTGGCTTTTGATATGAAGCAGAACCTGATATGTCTGAAAATGAACAACAAACAGGCTCTCTGTTTCTTGAATAAGTGAATCCTTGCCAGCCAAACCAAATGATGTCACAGAGCCACTGTTTCTCATCAATCAAGTGAGCTGTTAGTGGCTTCCCAGCAACCAGCTTCACTGCAGATTAGTTATCTACCCATACATCCTTCCCATCAGGCAATTGTAACTTCGTTGATTGCAAAGGCCAGTCTCAGTCTCTNTGGATGTGGCACTTGGTGCCATGGTCTAGCCTTGAGCTCTGTGGTGAAGGGTTGGACTTGATGATCTGTGAGGTCTCTTCCAACCTTGGTGATACTGTGATACTGTGATACTGTGAAAGAAGTAGTTTGTTTTTCTCACTCAAATGAGTAGGCAAAGACTGGTTAAGGTTGTTAATTATCTGGAAGCTGAATGCTTTCCAGGCTCAAGGGTGGGAAGATCTTGAGCTACCTTTCATCACAGCAACAGCAATATAAATCTTGTCTGTTTTTGGATGGATTTTATCAATTTATGGCAGGATTTGTCCTGATGGGGATCCTGATCTTGGGAAATTCAAGTAGTCCACTTCCAGTCTTGCATTCCTGTGGGCAGTTCTGGGCATACCAACAGGAAAACTTCTGCAAATAAATCAAGGCAAACTTATGCTCTTTACTGCTTCAAGTAGAGCAGGGATATTATTAAGCATTTCATAATAGCTTTAATTTTGCTATCTGAATGTCTGATTTGATGCCAAATACAAATGTGTAGTCTGTGCTGATGCTTAGTTTATGGTAACACTTGATTTTAAAAATCCCATTGTCTGAAAAGGAGCCACAACCTGAAAGTGAATGCATGAGACTATAGCTCTCCTTGCCATCTCTAACCTTTCTATTTCATTAGGAACCCTGACCCTCTGAGCTTACAAATTAGACACATCCCTAATGTGTTTTTTTGTTTTACACTCATTTTCCCATCTTTCTGCTCTCCTTTCCTCTGTAATCCTGTCTGTCATTTCTTGGTTTTGCAGAAACCCTGAAGGCTGTTAATCAGCAAAGTTTTGTTTTTCTTCCTTGGAGATGATGACAGGTCCTGCCTTTGGCCAGGCTGCTTTCTGCAGAGCAGTCCTTCCCTCGGGGCAGCTTGCTGGGTTGGCCATGGTAAGCCAGCTCTGCTCCTCATTTTGGTTAGGGAAGGCAGCTGTGGCTGCATAAAATGATAAACTGATTGCCAGGATAAAATGCAATGTTCCCCACAGTCTGAAAAAATAGAATAGAAATGGCTGCTTCTCTGAAATGGGTTTATTTGAAGTCCTAGTTCACAGCATTCATGTATCTCATGGTATCTGTAGAATACTTCTCTTAAAAAGCATTAAAACCCAGCCTGGAGAATTTCATCTTTACATTCTGTGGATGTTCACCCAACAAGAGAACCCTCTGGAATGGGGCTAAAGCAGCACGTGGCTCTTATAAGTCCATAAAGATGCTTGTGTGTGTCAGGAAAGCAGCTGCTTGGTTCAGGAGCTACTAAAGAGAAGATCTTTGAGGGGAAAGGTAGTAAGGCAAATATTTATGCTTTGCCATAAATTTAACAGTCTAGGTACAAGCCCTCAACCTCAGCTGAGGAAGAAGATGCATTGTCTGGATCCTGTCCCACTGGGTAAAACATGGCTGCAGTAATTTGCTTGTAACTTGCCATGAAAATTGCTCAGGTGAACATCTCAGAATTTCTGTAGGAACCTTGAACAAATCTTCCAAAAACCTTGTTGTAAAATGGTGATCGACAGGCCTAGGATATGTGAATACCAATTAATCCCTGGTGATATCATCCTCGTGGCCAATCCAACCTTTTGCAAAGCCTCCCTTCTTCCTGCTGTGTGCTGGAGAGCTGTCATCATGGCAGTGTCCCAGGGTGACCTTTGGCACCCCTCCCTACCTGCCTTCCTGCTGCTGCTGCAGCACTTCTACCCTCCCCTGCATGCCTGCTACATGTGAAGTAATGGGGACCAAATGCTGCCTATTCTGCAGGCCTGTGCCTTTTCCAGCTGTATGCAGATCTGAATTAAGATGCTTTGCTGTTGTATCAGGGTAGAATTTAATGCTGTAAGCATTTGGGTTCTCCTCTTGGCTTTAGTGTTACAGGTTCCTCTGGCTGACAAAGTACTATATCACAGTGAATTTGCTTCTTTGCCATAGTTTCTAAGGCACTTTGTTCCTGTGAATGTGTGAGGCTTCTGCAGACATCTAGATCATCTCTTCTAGGAAATATATGATTAAAAGTCTATTATATAGCCAATACCATGAAGCTTCTCACATCTGTTAGGCAGATATGTAATCTGAATTCAGCTGGAGGGAAAATTGGAGCAATTATGTAGGAGGGAGGAGTAAGGAAATAGGTTTTGCTTGTAGACAGCTTTATAACATCTGTATCTTGGTCTGTTTTATTTTGTTTTGTTTTCAATTCACCAAACGTCATAGGAAGCAAGTTTTGGACACTGCTGCAAATTCATTTGTGGTTTTATAAGGAGAGGAAGGCATTTTCTCCTGGTTGTGTAACCCTCAGACTGCTGCATCCTTTGCTTTCTGTTTGCAATGGAAATGCTCAGTTTCTACCTCACTTCCAAAGATCTGCTGCAGGCTACATCACAGTATAAAGTTCTCATTTAAAATTTGGGTTTGTGTGTGTCAAAGGATGTTGTTGTTTTTTTTTTTTAAAGCCATGTTACATAATCACCTGGGGAGGAAAAAAAAAGAAGTAATATATTGACAGATCATTTATTTTGCTGGCACACATACCGAACCCTCACATATATCAGATACCATTTAAAATCACTGTAACATCAGGGCAAAAAGTGAGGATGGCAGCACTTGGAAAATCCTGCTGGGTTTTTTTGTGGTTTTCTTTGGGTTTTGTTTGCTTGCTTGGGTTGTTTTTTTTTTTTCTTTGTCCATATCTGCTCAAAAAGAAATTAACTGAGTGGATAAATAATCAATAGTCACAGAAACACAGAATTTTAGAGGTTGGAAGGGACTTCCAGAGATCATGGAATTCAAGCAGAATCACTTAGGGCAGACAGCACAGAAATGCATGCAGGTGGGTTTTGAAAGTCTCCAGAGAAGGAGACTCTACAACCTCTCTGGGCAGCCTGTTCCAGTGCTCCATCACCCCAGACCCAGTCCTCTGTCTTTCTTCAGTGGAGAGATGTTCAGTTCCCAGAATAAAATCATAGAATCATGGAATCATAGAATGGTTTAGGTTGAAAGGGACCTCAAGGATCATCCAGCTCCAACCCCCTGCCGTATGCAGGGACACCTCCCACTAGAGCAGGTTGCTCAAGGCCTCAACCAGCCTGGCCTTAAACACCTCCAGGGAGGAAGCATCCACAACCTCCCTGGGCAACCTGTTCCAGTGTCTTACCACCCTCACTGTAAAGAACTTCCTCCTAACATCCAGTCGGAATCTCCCCTCTTCCAGTTTAAACCCATTCGCCCTCGTCCTGACATTACTAGACCTTGTCAATAGTCCCTCCCCAGCCTTCCTGTAGGCAACAAGATAATTTCTTCAAATTTTATGACAAAATGTTTCTGTCAGTTTTTATATAAGGTACATACAGAATTTCTAGTGCTTGAAGGACTGCAAAGTCAAAGCTTGGCTGTTTGTGTGATTCCCTGAGGATACTCAAACAATATTGTCAGTGACAATAAAAAATAGTAAGTACTCTGTTTTCACTAAGTTTCATGGTACTCACTCCTTTTGTTTATGACCATCTTAGTCAAGCCCAAGCAAGGTGAAAAAGCTCTCATTAGGAAAATTTAGGTGGAAAGCAAATGACCTTCATGGTCATCAGTAATTTGGAATAAGGAATCTACTTTGCTGGGGATTATTTTAAGTAATAGGAAAAGGGGCATTGGTTTACTATCATTGTGAAATATGGGGGGCTTGTAACATGGGTTCTAGGTTGGACTGGATGTTCTTGGAGGTCTCTTCCAGCCTGGTTGATTCTATGATTCTATGAAAGCTGTTTTCTCATCTACCCCAGGGCCTTCCATTTTGGTGAACGTGTCTGTTCAGCAGCTATATTTATTTGCTACATTTCAGTGCTAAAAGTAACTGACATTTTTTTGTCTGTGAAATAGGAAAATATGACTTGAAGGAAATTGGGACTTCTTACACTCAATAAGAGACTAATTAGCAAATTTCATGATGTGCATAAAACCCAAAGGAGGATTTTATACCATGTTATTCCTAAGATGGTTTCTAATGAGAAAAGGTACAAGAGACACTTTCTCTATTAACATTACATAGATTAAATGTGGTGGTTTGGGTGTCCCCCACCCCCCACACTTTAGAAATCACCCAGACTAGACTCAGCTGGCTCTGGAAATTTGAATGAAGCTTATATTTACAGCTGGCACAATTTACAAGCAGATATTTACAGTATATACAGATATAGACAGAAATAGACAAGGTAAAAGTAATACAGAAACACAACTCCCCTCCCAGAAACCTGAGTCCCCAGGAGGGGCTCTCAACCACCCCTCACCTTCCCTCTACCCCTCTCAACCTTACCCCGGTCCCAAGGAAGAATGGAGGTTCAGCCAAGAGGATTAAGAAGCAAAGGTGAATCAGCCAAAGCAAATGGAGGGTGAGGTGAGAAAGCAAGATGGAGTTCAGCCAGCAGACCCAGCTCCCAGCAGGCAAAGAGCTGAGAGCAAAGCCCAGAGCGAAGTGCCCAAGCGAAGTGACTTTATCTGATGTTTTGCTTTTGCTTTTCCTTTCTACACATCTCAGCAAGGGTAGGAGGGAAGTAGACCTCATCATTGTTTTCATTTCTCAGCCTATGATCTAGTCCTTCTCACCAAAACATTCTAGCTAGGCTCAAACTAGCACAACATGGCATGATCTACTTTTGATTTCTGATTACTACAGTTCTATATTTAATTCCACTCATAAAAGCTGATTTGAGTGAAAATCTCAGGTAAGCTTTAGTCAGACTTAGTTTCATATAGCATTAGAGAAAAGAGACATTTTAGAAACAGAAACTGGCAAAAAATGCTACATGTCATATGGAAATACAGAATATTTAAGAAAGTCTGAAGCTGCTTCCCAGTATGATCTAGCTTTAGTAGTCAAATATTATTTCCTTAAATAATTCCTTTAACAAATTAGAATAGAATAGAATAGAATCAATCAGGATGGAAGAGACCTCCAAGATCATCCAGTCCAACCTAGCACCCAGCCCTAGCCACTCAACTAGACCATGGCACTAAGTGCCTCATCCAGGCTTTTCCTGAACACCTCCAGGGATGGTGACTCCACCACCTCCCTGGGCAGCCCATTCCAATGCCAATCACTNCCAGCACCTCAACATCTCTCTTGAATTGAGGAGCCCATAACTGGACACAGTACTTAAGGTGTGGCCTGACCAATGTTGAGTACAGGGGAAGTTTTTTAATTACTTATTAAATGTATAATTTGGCATATATATATATATATATACACACACATGAAGCATTTATGCATACGTTTTGTGTACAGATAAGACCTGTGCTGGAATGTTGCTGCACTTACAACTGTTTTGTAACTCCAGGGAACCAGAGTCATAATTGTGATAGCAGGTCACACAGATTACGTATAAGCTAATAGCTGTGCTTGCCATTCTCTTCCAACCTTGGTGATGCTGTGATACTGTGTTCAAGGCAGGATTGGACATGGCACTTGGTGCCATGGTCTAGCCCTGAGCTCTGTGGTAACGGGTTGGACTTGATGATCTATGAGGTCTCTTCCAACCTTGGTGATACTGTGTGGTACCATAGTATCAGAAGAAGAGACAGGGAGGCAGCATGATACAAGCAAGTTCCAATCAGGAATCCAAATCTGAATCCCTTTATTGCACCCCAAGCATGGGGTTATATACTTTCTATCAGAAGGCTACATAACAGGATTACAAAATCGTGTCAGACTCTGATTGGTTACATACACCTGTGTTAGGACTATGTTAGGATTACACACTAATTGGCATAAACATTCTTCATGTTCTCTCAACAGCACATAGGTTGTGTCTGGCAATTCTGTCAGCAGAGACAGGCGAAAACCACAGGCTCCAGCCTTACATTTGTTCCACCATTCTCTAAGGTCATTCCAACCCTCTGTCAGTACTTCTGAAGTCTTGCCTGTCCATGGCTTGTTTTTCAGTATTTCAAATTCCAATAGCTGTACCACAGACAATTCTATAAAATCACTACATTTAATATATATCCAACGCAGTTTCTGTTCACTCCATCTCTCCCTCTGTCTCACACAGAACTGTAGAATCACTTAGATTGTTAAAAGCCTTCCAGACCATCAAACCCAACCATTGACCCTACTGTACCAATTCCAACGCCGAGCTGTATCTCCAAGCACATCTACTTGGCTTTTAAACACATCTGGAGATGGCAACTTCCTCACCTTTCTGGGCAGTCTGTTCCAATGTCTGACAACCCTTTGTGGGCAAAAACTTTTCCTAATGTCCAAACTAAACTCCCCTGGTGCAGCTTGAGGCCATTTCCTCTTCTTCTATCACTAGTTACCGGGGAGAAGAGATCAACATTCACCTGATAACAACTTTCTTTCAGGTAGCTGTAAAGAGTAACAACGTTTCCTCTCTGCCTCCTTTTCTTCTGTGGTGGGTTAGGAACTTCCTCTCTCCCCTCCAAAAAAAAAAAAAAATTAACATTTCTCAGACCAGCTCAGATGGGTTGGAAGTAAGATGAAGCTATATTTACAGCAAAGCTAAATTTACAAGCATCTATACACAATATATTTACATGGATTTACAATTATTTGCAACTTAGAAATACTACAGAAATCCAATCTACCTCCGTCCCTCTGGACAAAGAAATCCCAGGAGGGGCCAGCACCACCCTCTCTCTCCTCAGATAGAAAGCAACAGCAAATCTCACCTGTTACCTGCTCAGTCAGTGTTAGAGAAGCGAAGAGAGCTGGTGCCCAAGAGCCAAGAAGAACAAATTGTTTATACGTTGCCTTTTTATACCTCTTAGCAAACTAATGAATAATATAGACTTTATCATTATTATTCTTTGACAACCAATGTCCTGGTCATTCAGATTCTGTACTGAACTTTCAGGAAAGTACCAGTTTCTCATATTAGAATATTCCAGTAAGCCTTAAACCACTACATCTGAAGAGTAATCAACTCCAGTCCCCTCAGGTGCTCCTCATAAGACTTGCTCTCTAGACCCTTCAACAGCTTAGCTGCTTTTCTCTGGACACAGTCCAGTTTCTCAATGTCTTTCTTGTATTGAGGTGTCCAAAACTGAATACAGTATTCAAGGTATGGCCTCACTAATGGGATGGTATAGAGGGATGATCATTTCCCTGGTCCTGTCGGCCACACTATTTCTAATGCAAGCCAGAAAGCTGTTGGCCTTCTTGGCTACCTGGGCTGTGGCCATCTGAGCTGATTTTTCTAGTTCAGACATAGGGGAGAGGTGAACGTTCCAGGGATAGGCCACAGAATGGCAACAATAGATAAGTTAATATAATTTCATTGGAGCATGAAGAGCTTAATGTCTAGAAGCACAGTTTGTTCTCCCCCTTTCTGGCTTCTGCTGCTTTGAGCTACGCCTGCCTATCTTCCCCAGCTGCTGCTTTTTGGCTGCTGCTGCTTCTGCTGCTTCGCTGGCGCTTGACCCCTCCTCCATCTCCCTTAAAGGTTATTGTATTTTTTTTTCTTCTCTCGTAGTCATTTCCCTTTGAAATACAATTTCATCTTTCTCTGACTTTCAAAACAAAAAGTCTGTGTTGTGGTGAGTTTATTCTCCCGGGGTGGGGGTGGGAATTTACCCTAACCCAGGACACTGGGCACACTGCTGGCTCATATTCAGTCACTTGTCGATCAGCCGTCACGGGTCCCTTTTCACAGTATCACACACAGTATCACAGTATCACCAAGGTTGGAAGAGACCTCACAGATCATCAAGTCCAAGCCGGTACCACAGAGCTCAAGGCTAGACCATGGCACCAAGTGCCACATCCAATCCTGCCTTGAACAGTTCCAGGGACGGCGACTCCACCACCTCCCTGGGCAGCCCATTGCAGTAGCCAATGACTCTCTCAGTGAAGAACTTTCTCCTCACCTGAAGCCTAAATTTCCCCTGGCGTCACCAAACAGTTTTCCAGCTACTCTTCCCCAGGTCTGTAGAGCATGTAGCTATTGTGGCCCAAATGCAGGACCTGGCACATGACCTTGTTGAAGCTCATACAACTGACCTTTGCCCATCAACCCACCCTGTCTTTAAAAATCCAACTATTTAATACTATGAGGATTTAAAACTTCTAAAAAGGTTTACCTTTAGTCAAGGGTGGGTCAGATAGCCTTATCAATCTAACTCAAAGTGGTTTAGCTGTCCTGGCCAAACTGATCCTTCATTCACAAAATTCCTAAGTAGCCAAAGTAAGTTGCTGTATTTTTGCCCTGACCTTTGTTTAACCTGCTCTGAGACTACCTCTAAACACAGATCTCCTGGTTAGAGATAGACATGGAATGCAAACAAAAACAAAGCCTCTAGCACACTTGAAATGCAAGATGGCCATTCCCTTCTCTTGTTTCAGTTCTGAATAAAGATCTAGATGATCCATTCAGATGGCAAGCTGATTAATATCACATATTTCCAAAGGCACAGTCTGTCATCATAGATAAAATCAGTTTTACACAGAGGGCAAATACAGTCTGAAAAAGCTCTATTCCAAGAGTTGCTTTTGCTCTACAAAAGGATATAATGCAAAATATCAAAAAGAGATGTGAAATTAGAGAAGTGTGACTCCAGGTCTGAGATTCAATCTAATCATCCATAAAGGGAAAGGAATGTTTTCATGAATCATAGAATCATAGAATCAATCAAGTTGGAAGAGACCTCCAAGATCATCCAGTCGAACTTATCACCCAGCCCTATCCAGTCAACCAGACCATAGCAATAAGTGCCTCATCCAGTCTTTTCTTGAACACTTCCAGGGGTGGTGACTCCACCACCTCCCTGGGCAGCCCATTCCAATGCCAATCACTCTCTCTGGCTACAACTTCCTCCTACCATCCAGCCTATACTTCCCCCAGCACAACTTGAGACTGTGTTCCCTTGTTCTGTTGCTGGTTGCCTGGGAGAAGAGACCAACCCCCACCTGGCTACAGCCTCCCTTCAGGTAGTTGTAGACACCAATGAGGTCCCTGTTGAGCCTCCTCTTCTCCAGGCTAAACCCCCCCAGCTCCCTCAGCCTCTACTCATAGGGTTTGTGTTCCAGGCCACTCACCATCTTCACTGCNGCTTGAGGTTGTTGTGGCCAAAGTGTAGAACCCTGCACTTGTCCTTGTTAAATCTCATCCCACTGGCTTCTGCCTACCCATCCAGCCTGTCAAGGTCCTTCTGCCAGGCTCTCCTGCCCTCCAACATATCAACACCTGCTCCTAGCTTGGTGTCATCTGCAAGTTTACTGATGCTGGGCTCAATCCCCTTGTTCAGATCATCAGTAAAGATATTGAACAGGACTGGGCCCAGCACTGACCCCTGAGGGACACCACTAGTGACAGCTGCCCACTGGATGTGGCACCATTCACCACCACTCTCTGGGCCCAGCCCTCCAGCCAGTTCTTGACCCATTTTAGATTCATTTTAGAGTGAATCTGTCCACACCATGAGCTGCCAGCCTTGCCAGGAGCTTGTTGTGGCAGACAGTGTCAAAGGCTTTGCTGAAGTCCAGGCAGACTACATGCTCATTAATACTAAATGCTCTTAAATCTTTTGTATTTCCATTAAATAAATGAAACAAGTAGGATATTAAAATATTACTTCAATGTACTGTGATTCTATGGAGAAAAGTTATTCACTATACAACATGAAGTAATTGAAAGAGGAAAAAAAAAGCCTCTCTCTTTAGATAGGTACAATCTTTTAGATTGTAGAGACTCTAATCCTGAAAGTTTCACGTCTACAGGACAATGAAGAAAATCTTCCCAGGGAAAACAGTTCCCAGTCATTATATGTCATCATTGTAGATTGTTTTTCCCTCAGTTTCTGGATTTAGTGGAAGGAGGAATTCAGGCTCAAAATATAGACTGAAATTTGTGCTAATGATGTTAAAGATAAGAGGAGTCATTGCATTTTGCTTTTCTGATGGGTTTGTTTATTTATGACTCTATAATAATTCTGTAACCATCAGCTCAAACACACTTAAAACCAGAAAAACTAGTTCCTCCTCTTCACCTAGATGGCCACAGATGCAAAGAATTTATTGTTTTAGGCATTTAGACCATTTTTAAATAGTAAAATTTTAAGTAGTGAAATTTTTCTGGGCTACTCAATTCAAGAGAGATGTTGAGGTGCTGGAATGTGTCCAGAGAAGGGCAACAAGGCTGGTGAGGGGCCTGGAACACAAACCCTATGAGGAGAGGCTGAGGGAGCTGGGGGTGTTTAGCCTAGAGAAGAGGAGGCTCAAGGGTGACCTCATTGCAGTCTACAACTACCTGAAGGAAGCTTGTAGCCAGGTGGGGGTTGGTCTCTTCTGCCAGACAACCAGCAACAGAACAAGGGGACACAGTCTCAAGTTGTGCTGGGGGAGGTCTAGGCTGGATGTTAGGAGAAAGTTCTTGCCAGAGAGAGTGATTGGCATTGGAATGGGCTGCCCAGGGAGGTGGTGGAGTCACCATCCCTGAAGGTGTTGAAGAAAAGCCTGGATGAGGCACTTAGTGCCATGGTCTAGTTGAGTGGCTAGGGCTGGGTGCTAGGTTGGACTGGATGATCTTGGATGTCTCTTCCAACCTGGTTGATTCTATTCTATTCTATTCTATTCTATTCTATTCTATTCTATTCTATTCTAAAGCTGGGAGTGAAATTCATCCTTACTTTCCAAAGAGCTGTACACCCTCCTTTCTTCTATTTTGCATAGCAAGTAAAGGATGAGTGAATTAAATTACCCTGATTTGGATTAATTTCTCCCAGACAGTGCAGTCTAAAAAAAGGCAACCCACCTCTAATTTAGGATGTCTTATTTCACTTGTCATTTTAGAGATTATTTGCTGAAAAGACCCATGTGCTCTTCCACTTAATGGACAAAATTTGCCTTACCCATAAGAAATCTCAGAGGAAAACTTTTGCCCCTGCAAGGAAAATTCTGCCAAGATACTGCAACATCCTTTGATTCCAGTATACTAGACAAGGAAGTTTTCCTGGTTATGAACCCAGCCTTCTGACACCCTGTTTGCCTTTGAATTAGCTGTAGAAGCTTCTGTGTAGCCATGAACCACCAGCTATGTTGTAGTTCTCTGGTTTTCCAAACATCTGCTGGGGACTTTGAAACCACCGCGTTCAATTTCTTATGACCTGAACTGCAATTTAACTCAGGTCTCTGAAGATGAGAGCCAAGGAAGCCTCTGCAGAGAACAGAGTGTTTTCTAAAGCAGTTCTCAGCTTGAGGAGCTAAAAACAGCTGGCCTGCTCTCCCTCTGGGTCTGGAGGGCTTGTTTCCAGCTCCTTGTCAGACATCTGAGGAACATCCATTTTTTCTTCTTTTTTTTTGTTTTGTTTTGTTTGTTTATTTTGTTTGGTTTTTGCTTGGTTTTGTTTTTTTTTTTTGTTCGTCTGCACCCACTTCCCAAGGCAAAGGCTAGCAGCCCCTGTCCATCTATCTGGAAAACCTGGAAAGAACCCTGAAATGATTTGTTTTTCCACTATACTGTTCATGCTCAGTGGATCTTACAGAAATAGGAATAAATTCCCCACAAAAGCAGTAGAAAGAATCTTTACTACTTCTTTTTGAAATAGAATCATCTTTTATGCAATCATAGAATAAACCAGGTTGGAAGAGACCTCCAAGATCATCCAGTCCAACCTAGCACTCAGGCCTAGCCAGTCAACTAGACCATGGCACTGAGTGCCTTATTCAGGCTTTTCTTGAACACCTCCAGGGATGGTGACTCCACCACCTCCCTGGGCAGCCCATTCCATTTGTAACAGGGCCTCCTCTTCCTCAGCATGGAAGAGATGTTTATAAGAACAATACCAATGCACCACGTAGTTTGGGTTTTAAATAGTTGTGGACATGGCTTTTTAAAGAATTCCTTGATGTCAATGCTAAGTGTACTGACATCAGAGACATTTTCTACAGAAAGATGTCCCCAGGTATAGAATAAACTCTCTGTCAATAGACATCTCAGATTAAGGAGTCAACATCCAACTGAGATGAAGGAAACCCAGATTTAAGTGTGCTCTCTGCATCATTCAGACCCTCCCATAACCAAAGTGAGTGACGGTTTCCACACACTTCTGATGCAGTTCTCATTTTCTTTTCATGAACTCCTTGGAAAGAGATCTTATTCTTAAGGTGGAAAAATGTAGAATGTAAAACTTCAAGTATTTTCATCAAACAGAACTTTCATTCCTTGGTCAGCCCCAGCTGGAAGTTATTGCCAAGGTTGCTTCTCATCAAAGGACTCAAGCAGAAGGCAGAGACTTATTCTGGTATTTCTGGAGCACCTGTAAAGTGGAGCACTGCTCCATTCCATGTGGCTTTTTGGTTTGACATGTGGCTCTGCAGAAGCACAGAAGTAAATAATATGCAATGGTAATCTCACAAAATAGTCCCTTTAGGGCCACAGGTAATATGGTGCACTTGAAGTTAAGCATGTGCTCAATTATAAAGTTATTACTGAATCAGAGGCCTTGTGGGCTGAAAATCTGATTAAGATGTCTTTCAATTTGAGAAAAGTCCCCAGATTAAGTGTAGGGTTTGGATTTTTTCATACAAAGCTCATATGCATCACATAATTTGGGGGATATTCTTTTCACCTTTAATAAGCTTGTGCAAGCTGTAAAGTTGGAAATTCCTCAAATGAAGTATATGGAAGAGTGTATTTTTCAGATTTCAAAGGAAAAGTCTGCAGTTAGTGCATAAGAAGTCCAAAGAATCTTCCCAAGCATTTTGTGCTTCTTAATTTAGAGTTTTTAAAGTTAAAATTCAATTGATATGTTGTTATTCAAACCAACCAGAGCATTAAATAGATCAATGTTGACCTAACCTTCTTATAACTCCATATTTCATTACAGTTACCCCAAAGATTAATTAGATCTACTCAACAAAATGAATTTGTGATGTAAGTGGTCATAGAAATAACACTCTGAGTGGAAAAATCCTGCAAAGTGTTACCATAATGAAGTGCCTAAGTTAGCTCTGGCATGAGCAGACCTCGGTGTTGACGCAGAGGAGTTGTGTCCATGTGCTGGATGTGGTTGTTACCGTTGGCTGAGCCCATTTGGGATTCCCTGCTCTTTGGTGGAGTTTCAGTCTGGTGGTAAACCTGGAGCTGGCACTGAGGAAGTTTTTGCACTGGATGGCTCACTGAAAACAGCTCTGCAGAATTTCACACCAAAGTACAGTGCATGACAGGAGGAGTGTGATGCAGCCAGGGCAGTGGGATTTGAGAAGAGGGCAAATGGGAGGGATAGCATTGATTGGTTAGTTCCTCTAGGCTCCCTGAGCATGAACTGGAGAGACATTGGCACATAGTCTTTTTCTCCTCATAGACTATGATAGAAGGCCAGGCAGAGCAAATAGCTAAAATAAGGACATAAGCAGGCACCTAAACATGCACACTAGAAGTACTTTCTACATCTGCACCCAGTGTGTGCAGACCCCTTCCAGAAACAAATGTATTTTCTCTTTATAATATTCATAGAATGTTAGGGGTTGCAAGGAATCTCTAGGAACCATCAAGCCCAACCCCCTGGAAGATTAAGATATCTCAATTAAGATGTCTAGATAATTAATAATGAAGCATGTAAAATATGCAATCAAATTTTAATTTTATGAAAGTTTGAAAAGGATAATCCAAAACCTTAATGAAAGCAGTCCTTTGTACACAAGTCCCCTCTGCCTGGAGGACACAATGCATTTCACATAAGGTGATTTGTAAAATTGGCCATGGTCCAAATGTAGACCTATAAGCATTTGCTTAATCTTAATGAGCTCCACAATGTGCTTACAGGTAAATGCATGTTTAAACACAGCCCTGGAATGAAAGAAAGAAGGCTAAGGCAGATCAAGAGGCTCATCAGACTGAAAAATAACCAAAGGGAGAAATACAGTTACCTGTCGCCTGCAGCTCTTTGATGCTGTTCACCACTAGCTTTTACTAGCCCAGTGGAAAAGGTGACATGGCTCTAGGAGCCATTAGTCAGGGCCAAAGATTGCTTTATCCTCTTGGCAAAGTGTATATGGAAACAGCTCTGAAATTTGCTCTTTAAACTTTCATTCCAACTGTGATTACAACTTTTTGCACTTCTTTTCTGGCTCTTTACACGTACACGTCAGCTCTACACACTACTGCTGGTGGTAGAGAAGTAATTTCTTCTTGTGGTACAGAATATTGACTTTTCACTGAAAAAGTCTTGTCTCCCCCAGAAACAAAACTTTTTTCAGCTAAAACCCAAGACTTTTCTAGTTTAGTTTTTCTTATTTTGTACAAAGGTCAACATTTTCTATAGGAAGGTAATACACTTGGTGAGGTTTTTTAATACTAAAACCTGTTTCAGTAGCTCATATGTTTGTACTGTAGAAAACTACGTGAGTACAACTATTATCTTCTGATTTGTTGCTGTGAAAAAGTGATAATAATAAAGACAGTTGTGCTAGTTTGAGCCTAGCTAGAATGTTTTGGTGAGAAGGACTAGATCATAGGCTGTGGAATGAAACAGNAATATCTGCTTGTACATTGTGCTAGCTGTAAATATAAGCTTCATTCATATTTCCAGAGCCGTCTGAGTCTAGTCTGGGTGATTTCTAAAGTGTGGGGGGCAGGGGACACCCAAACCACCACAACAGTCAATGAACAGGACTTGGTAATGCCATTGGGTTATTGGAACCCTTTAGGAACCACTGTGTAGACGCTGAAAATAATAAACAATAGTTTCAAGTGTTAAATTAGAATGTTTTGGTGATATGAGAGTAATAAAGATTAAGTAACTGAAAGGAGGCAGGTTCAAATTCCTCTAAAGGAGATGGTTCACTTGTCTGTGAATTAAGCTGTGGTCCTCAGTGGTGAAGGATAGTGGAGATACTTAAAGTTTACAGGAGTTGAAATAAATTCTCCGGAGATAGCACTTCTGAGGGTTAGTAATGATGGAGAAATTGTGTCTGGTTCAAGAGGACTCTGAACTGCAAATTGTTGGGAGGATGAGAACATACTACTGGGAATCATCCAGCATATTGGAATGTACTCCTAAGATGCTTTGCTAGCATATGCTGGCACTTGGCAACAGCCAGAGACAGGACACTGCACCAAATGGACCATATGATCCAGTACTTGTGCTGTTTTGTGTGTTAGTATTCCCTGCACTTCATATACAGCTTGAAGCTGTGATGTGTTAAGCAGCTCCTGAAAAGCTTTCACTTCTGAGTGATGTCCACTGTAACTGACACCACTGTGTACTCACAGGGTCATGCTTTTCACACTTGAATTAGAAATACCTGATGAGTATCTAGCCTCAAGTTGTGCCAGGGGAGGTATAGGCTGGATGTTAGGAGGAAGTTCTTGCCAGAGAGAGTGATTTGCCATTGGAATGGGCTGCCCAGGGAGGTGGTGGAGTCGCCGTCCCTGGAGGTGTTCAAGAAAAGACTGGATGAGGCACTTAGTTCCATGGTCTAGTTGGCTGGCTAGGGCTGGGTGCTAGGTTGGACTGGATGATCTTGGAGGTCTCTTCCAACCTGGTTGATTCTATTCTATTCTATTCTATTCTAGTCCTACCTCCTATGAAGAAGTCACTTAGACTCACTTCAGTATTTTACACAATCTAAGACATGGAAAATAAAATGACACATAAATTACACACAGAAAGGAGGGGAGGGAAAGCCAAAACAAACGTTTTAGAAATTACAATTTTTCAAATAGGGAAGGAAAAAGGAAATTTCATTTTTTTTTTTAAAGTTTACTAATCATAATGATTTGCTTTCTAGGTAAATGCATCCCGCCAAGAAACCAAGCTGATGGAAGAATGTGACCAGCTCATTGAAATAATCCAGCAAAGACGACAAATTATTGGAACCAAAATCAAAGAAGGAAAGGTAAAAGCTTTTCTCCTTTAGACCACAAATATGTCAATGCTGCTTCCTCATGTTTGCACTTTTTGACTTCAGGTACTATTACTATATATATTTTTTTTTTAATGAAAGTCCTTATGTAGTCTTGTAGTCCTGGGCTACTGCTACTTTCATGTAAAGAGGAATGGAATATATCAGAATTAGTATCCTAGACCTTAACAGTTTAGTTGGCATTTCCCTTGCTACATGTGGCTCTTGTTTTTAAGGATAAACACAGAAATTACATCACCATCTGTAAGTGATAATTAAACTATAGTTGGTTAATGATTCTTTCACAGTTAACATGTCCGAGAGCATTTTCCCCACAGTTTTCTCTTTCACAATGTCCCAACATTTGATATCATGGCCAGCAATTATCTACATCACAGTATCACAGTATCACCAAGGTTGGAAGAGACCTCATAGATCAAGTCCAACCCATTACCACAGAGCTCAAGGCTAGACCATGGCACCAAGTGCCACGTCCAATCCTGCCTTGAACAGCTCCAGGGACAACGACTCCACCACCTCCCTGGGCATTATTAAAATACTATGAGATAAAGAAATTGTTTCAGTCCTGGTCCTTCTTGAGAATAGGAAGTCTAACTTATCTACAGAAAATATTCAAAACCCTGCAGAAAATCAAGTGAAGTCTGCATTTCTGATTACTGAGGTACAATTATTGCTAGCAATAAACCTACTGAGAAGGAAAAAATCTCTCATATTTATGTTTCAACACATTTTACTAGCAACCTGTTAACTTAGAAACACATTAGAGTTAAATTAACATTCTCATTTTCTAGGTACATGGTGTTTACTCTTTAACTGCTAAACTAAGTCAATTATAAACTCTTCTTGTGTGGGAAAAACTCAGGACAGGAATAAAGTCAAAAGCAGGTTGAATGATTCATGCAGCTATCAGGATACTCCAATTAACTTGAAATAAAAAGCCTGTAGGCAAGGCTGGCTGAAATGTGTTTGAAACCACAAGTCCTGTGCATTGTGTGACAGAACCTGAATTTCTTCATACTGTTGACAAAGTATAATTCCCTCCAAAATGGAAAAAAAGAAAAAAGGCCTTCTGCATTATTGTTTCAACTCTTTTTTCCATGAAATAGAAAACTTTGAATTCGTTTGGATTTGTGCTCTACATGAGCTGTGTAAATCAAAAAAAAAATCTATTTCTTGTGTGGATCTATTCTAATGTCCAGATTAAGAGAAGATTTCTAATACAGTTGACTTCAAGTTTATTTGATCACAGTATCACAGTATTACCAAGGTTGGAAGAGACCTCATAGATCATCAAGTCCAACCTGTTACCACAGAGCTCAAGGCTAGACCATGGCACCAAGTGCCACGTCCAATCCTGCCTTGAACAGCTCCAGGGACGGCGACTCCACCACCTCCCTGGGCAGCCCATTCCAGTAGCCAATGACTCTCTCAGGGAAGAACTTTCTCCTCACCTCGAGCCTAAATTTCCCCTGGCGTAGCTTGAGGCTGTGTCCTCTTGTTCTGGTGCTGGCTGCCTGAGAGAAGAGAGCAACCTCCTCCTGGCCACAACCACCCCTCAGGTAGTTGTAGACGGCAATAAGGTCTGCCCTGAGCCTCCTTTTCTCCAGGCTAAACAATCCCAGCTCCCTCAGCTTCTCTCGTATCAGAATCAATCCCCATTCTTTGTTCAATTTTGTTCAACCAAAAGTGATACCAACAGAGGTCCAGTAAAGATCTGGAATGTTTTTCCCTAAATGTTATGTATATGGCAAGATTTCAGGGGTTTGAGAGATACATATGAAAAACCACAGGAGGTTCTGCCCAATGGTTCTTCTTTCATAGGAGCTTGTGACTAAGGGTTCTGGGGGGTAGGGCATGGCAAGTTTGTCTATAGAGCTATAGTTATGGCTACAGAACCGGAAACTTTCAGTTCTGGCTTTGGTTGAATGGCTGCATATTCAGACATGCAAGTGTGGCAATGTGATGGTGCTCCATCCTTAACCTCACCTATAAAGCCTAGAAAATTACACAGTGTGTAACAGAGGAAAAAACACATAGGACATTTTAGTTCAGATGTCATTCCTGCTGTTAACAGGAGGGAGTAGCTGGTGTGTGAGATCACAGTGTCACAGTATCATCAGGGTTGGAAGAGACCTCACAGATCATCAAGTCCAACCTTTTACCACAGAGCTCAAGGCTAGATGGGACACTTCCTTTTTGAAGTTTATCATCAGTTGTCTTCTTGAAGAAAATACAAAAAAAAGAATGAAGCAAACAAAAAAATGGCTTGTATGCAGACCTCACAAATCATGGCATGCTTTCTGATTGCTAAAAGCTGTATAGACCTCACAAATCATGGCATGCTTTCTGATTGCTAAAAGCTGTATAGACCTCACAAATCATGGCATGCTTTCTGATTGCTAAAAGCTCACAAAGTACCATTTATTTCAGTTAACTCTTTGTTCTCTTAACTAATAAGTAAATAAAGAGATGAGATGCTTAATATGACAATGAACCTTTCCCTGCTTAGACTGGTACAGACCAAATGGCAATCTCTGCAAATGCACTGACAGACAAAAGACTTTGGTATTAGTTTACCCTAGAAGCTCATCAGAAACATTATCCAAATCTCTGTGCTTTCCCTGACTTTTTCTCCCTGTATCGTTTCTGTCTTTAGAAGGGATGCTAATTTTATGGGACACTAATAATTTGACCATTATTTAATTTTTGAAAACTTTCATAGAATCATAGAATGGTTTAGGTTGGAAGGGACCTCAAGGATCATCCAGCTCCAACCCCCTGCCATAAGCAGGGAAACCTCCCACTAGAGCAGGCTGCTCAAGGCCTCATACAACCTGGCTTTAAACGCCTCCATGGAGGAAACATCCACAACCTCCCTGGGCAACCCGTTCCAGTGTCTTACCACCCTCACTGTAAAGAACTTCCTCCTAACATCCAGTCTAAATCTCCCCTCTTCCAGCTTAAACCCATTTCCTGAAGATTTTTTTTTCCTACTAGTTTCTGTTGTAGGGCAGGTGCACTAAGACACCTTTATCTGTGGTTAAAATAAAATCAGCTCTGAAATTCAATTCATCAGCTTCAGCGCTTGTGCCATAGTTGCTGAGAGTGGGAATGTTACTGTGATTATAAATGTGGCTATTTTTGCCAGTCCACTTTCCTTGTGAGCTTCTAACTGAACTTGAGAATGATTTCATTTCCTTCCTATTTCTTACTCCTGTTCAAACTGCGATCCTGATGTGATAACAATGGGGAGGACTCCCAGGCCTTTCAGGAACTAGAAGTTTTGTTAGCCAACATTGCCTTTAAATGGAGGATAGACCCTGCCCCTCCTTGCTGTATCCCTCTTTAACCTTTTAGCCAAAGACTACAGTCACATCTACTGTGTTTATCTCCAGCACATGTGTTTGCAATAGTAGTAACCAGCTCTGCAGCACTACCATGCTTTTGTCCGGTTAAAAATGTCCAAGAAGAAAACGCCCTGTGTGAAAAGCACACGTAATGAAAAGGGCAGGCATATGTTCTTAAAAAAAATGACCCAGTGTCAAATAGGCTGGTTCCTTTGGGAACACCTCAATACTATGGATAGTGTCCTGGCTGTGGAAATTCTCCCCTCCACCCTCTAATCCATGAATAGTGTTCTTTAAAATGCAAGTCTTTCAAGATCATGTGCTCATTTTTCTGTCTTTCTGGCTTTTTATGTATGTGCTGTAAGGTTTAATTTTGAAAGTGGGTGAAGATTTTTGTGCTAGTATACCTGTGTCCAGATGTTTTTAGGATATGTCTCCTGTAAAGAAAAAAAAACAATCCTGAGAGGTTATACAGACTAATAGGCTCTATGAGGAGAGGCTGAGGGAGCTGGGGTTGTTTAGCCTGGAGAAGAGGAGGCTCAGGGCAGACCTCATTGCTGTCTACAACTACCTGAAGGGAGGTTGTAGCCAGGTGGGGGTTGGTCTCTTCTCCCAGATAACCAGCAACAGAACAAGGGGACACAGCCTCAAGTTGTGCCAGGGGAGCTATAGGCTGGATGTTAGGAGGAAGTTCTTGCCAGAGAGAGTGACTGGCATTGGAATGGGCTGCCCAGGGAGGTGGTGGAGTCACCATCCCTGGAGGTGTTGAAGAAAAGCCTGGATGAGGCACTTAGTGCCATGGTCTAGTTGACTCTCTAGGGCTGGGTGCTAGGTTGGACTGGATGATCTTGGAGGTCTCTTCCAGCTTGGTTGATTCTATTCTATTCTATTCTATTCTATTCTATTCTATTCTATTCTATTCTGTTCTATTACATGTTGCTTGAAGAATGGAACGAGACTTTGCTGTCAAGTTTCTTCTCTGTCAAATTGTTTTTTATGAAACTCACCTCAGCAATAGGATAAAAGTAGTTAACTGTAAGCTGCCTTTGACACAGATCTCATCTCTTCAGGGGGACTGTTATCTAAATATCCCTTAGTTATCATGTAAGCATAAAGTACCAGGAAATGACGTTTATTCTGTTGGAAAATAGGCCAGCTGTGCTTGTTTTGGCTCCCCCCTGTTGTTTTCCATGTGGAAAATATTGAGGCTGGAGTGCTGTGCCTGCCACCTATTAAAAATGTTACATGGCTAGGATGGGGCTCACCATCAAGCTAGTGTGAAAGAAGCTCTTGTCAGCCAAGCCGTTCATCTTAAGTCCCCATTTGCATTCCAGCACTGCCTCGGAAGTGCATATGTAATCATGATTTGTGACCTTAGAGATGTGACTGCTTTCTTGTGTTTCCACTCAAGGTGGTGAGGTTGAGAAAACTGGCTCAGCAGATTGCAAACTGCAAACAGTGCATCGAGCGCTCAACATCCCTCATCTCTCAGGCTGAACAGTCGCTGAAGGAGAACGATCATGCTCGCTTCCTGCAAACTGCTAAAAGCATCACTGAAAGGTAAAGTAGACTTTCCTCTTACAAAACCTCAATTTAACACAAATGGCTTGCCACAGGTACTGTATTGTCTTGTCCCACCAAAGATGTGGTCAAAGCAGGCAGAGGGTTAATTGACATATTCCTCCAAAGCGCTACTTTGTGCTGTATCAGAGTGGTAAAGATCTTACTGTAATGCAAAAAAAAAAAAAAAAAGGTATCTCTTCAAAAATAGGAGCAGTAGAAAAAAAAGGGTGCAAAGTAAGAGTTAGAACAGTAATAGCATACACAAATGGAAGAGGCAGTTCAGATGTCAGGCAAACATCGTGTGCTAAACAAGGGGTTTGGATGCTGAAATTCCTACTGCATGAAATATTCTGAGATTAAGAAGGAAATCAGGCGAAGTGCATTCCTTGGAAGAAATTTGTTATTATCTCATTTTTCACAAAATAAGAAACAGCAAAGTAATGAAATATGTAACTTTGGGAACCTGCAACATGCATCTCTGAGGTACTTAGAATCATAGAATCAACCAGGTTGGAAGAGACCTCCAAGATCATCCAGTCCAACCTAGCACCCAGACCTAGCCACTCAACTAGACCATGGCACTAAGTGCCTCATCCAGGCTTTGCTTCAACACCTACAGGGATGGTGACTCCACCACCTCCCTGGGCAGCCCATTCCAATGCCAAATCACTCTCTCTGGGAAGAACTTTCTCCTAACATCCAGCCTAGACCTTCCCCAGAACAGCTTGAGACTGTGTCTTCTTGTTCTATTGCTGGTTGCCTGGGAGAAGAGGCCAACCCCCACCTGGCTACAAGCTTCCTTCAGGTAGTTGTAGACAGCAATGAGGTCACCCCTGAGCCTTCTCCAGGCTTAACAATGCCAGCTCCCTCAGCCTCTCCTCATAGGGTTTGTGTTCCAGGCCTTTCACCAGCTTCATTGCCCTTCTCTGGACATGTTCCAGCACCTCAATATCTCTCTTGTTCAAAGAGTTGGAGATTCAACAGTTTGGGCAAAGCAATGGATTACATTGTGACATCACAGGAGAAGCTTATAGTAAAACTACCACATGAATATCATGAGTAAAAAGCTGAAGGTGAAGATCTGCCCTTTTTCAGCACTCAGTGGAACAAGCACTTGGGCAGAAACCTGTGGAGACAAAAAGCTTAACTGACTAATAGAGCATTCAGAGAAACTCCTCTTGTCATTATGTATAGTAGAACATTCAGAGAAACTCCACTTGTCAGTATGAATAGTTGTGTCATAAATAGTCACAGGAGAGACACTCAGAACAGAAGTGAGACTGGCTGACCTATGTGCCAAATCAAACCTGATTCTTGCCTATCATAGCTTGCTGCCTGTGATAAGGTGCCAGTGAACGCTCTGAGAATCAGAGAATTATTTGAAGGAGTGAATAACACCAAGGGTCAAAAAACCCATCAAGTGCTTCCAGACAAATTACAAGTAGAAAAAGAGACTATATCTGATTAATAAATTATTTCTCACCAATTTCTCAATTCTCTTGTGGTGAGCAATATTTTGTTTATTTCTAGACTACTCATGTAACAGTCTCACCAGGGCTCTCAGCTCCAGCTGCTATAACAGTCTCCTGACTGTATTTCTTTATGCACATATTTCAAAGTAATTGCAATATAATATTCTCTGTTGTAAGCACAACAGGTAACTCTGTATAGCAGAGACATTACACATGCTACAGTGATTTAGATCAGACAGTTTTTACAATGATGAAATGCATTTATTCTAGAAAACCCTTTCCAACTGAGTGCAGTATGGGACAGAGCAGATAGAAGTACAGGAGGAAATCCAGTCCTCTGGACTTAACATGGTGACAGGATCTCTGAAACTGCTAACTGCTGGGCTCCCAGAAAGCTGACTTCATACACAGTGCACTCTTTGTGTGGCCCCAAACGAAAGTCCAAAAGGACCTTAGGGCAAATTCATAAGCAATACATACCTCTAGGAAATTAACAAGTACTTTGCTAATAAACCAACAACAGCCTCTTCATTCTTCTCTTCACTGAGAGAATCACTGGCTACTGGAATGGGCTGCCCAGGGAGGTGGTGGAGTCGCCGTCCCTGGAGCTGTTCAAGGCAGGATTGGACGTGGCACTTGGTGCCATGGTCTAGCCTTGAGCTCTGTGGTACCGAGTTGGACTTGATGATCTATGAGGTCTCTTCCAACCTTGGTAATACTGTGATACTGTGAATACCTCCAGAAAGCACATACTTATTGTGAAGAAGGTATTCAAAGCTCTTCATTCTTCCAGGGTGAAGAGCTTTGAATACCTCCAGAAAACACATATTTACTGTGAAGAAGGTATTCAAAGCTCTTCATCCTGGAAGAATGAAGAGCTTTGAATACCTCCAGAAAACACATACTTATTGTGAAGAAAGTATTCAATGCTCCTCATTCTTCCAGGATGAAGAGCTATGAATACCTCCAGAAAGCACATACTTATTGTGAAGAAGGTATTCAAAGCTCTTCATCCTGGATACCTGCTTGTTGGTTCTTCACAGTAAGTATGTGCTTTCTGGAGGTATTCATAGCTCTTCATCCTGGAAGAATGAAGAGGCTGTTGTTGGTTTATTAGCAAAGTATTTGTTAATTTCCTAACAAAGACCCTACAAGAAAGGCATGGCTTTTTTTTTTCTAAAGGGCTGTGAAAACACCACGGTGTAACTGCAGATAAACTACTGGGGGTGGGAGAGATGTGAGAGAAAACAAAGAAGTGAAAGAGCTCAGGGAATTTTTCCCTCTAAGTATGTGGGGCAAAAAAACACCTTGGTTCTCCTCTCTGAAAAAAAAAACAAACCAGCATCTGTAGTAAAATCTACTTCAAACTAAGTTCTACAACTATAAAGCTGCAAGAGAAACAGTGCTGAAAACTCTGCAATACAAATTATTGGCTAGGAAACCTCCTTGTGCCTGGTTTTTGGAAACTGTGCAGAAGACAGTGAAATGTGCTGCTCAGTTTTTGACTCTCTTAAGGTAAAAAAGGTAATACAGCAACAACAGAAAAATACAGAAACAAAAAATTACAGAAGATTTAGAGCAAAAATTAGTCCTGGAGAAAATGAAGTAGCAGAAGAAGAACTAAGAAAAGAGATTAGGTATTTTCACCTTCTTAATATGTTGTAGTCATCAGTTAATAAAAATAGTTAAGTAAAAACGTGAGACTTTTCTTATGGGGTGGGCAGGAAGCTCACCTCTACCTGTCAGTTTGGGATATACTTTTTATTTAACTTATGCTTTTACATGTCCATTTCACATTTTACCTGACAGAGCAGCTGCTTGAACTAACTGCAAGGTGGTGGGGTCACTGTCCCTGGAGGTGTTCAAGAAAAAAATGGATGGGGCATTTAGTTCCATGGTCTAGTTGACTGGATAGGGTTAGGTACTAGGTTGGACTGGATGATCTTGGAGGTTTCTTCCAACCTGGTTGATTCTATGATTCTAAATTGCCCCACAAGAAATACATTAAAATATACTTCCTAGCAGCTCTCCATTTGTCCTGGAGCCATCTGAGCCCTGTCTACAGAGACATACTTTAATTGGGAAACTGCTAATTGAAGCAATCAAAATATTTTCTTCTGACATGTCATGAAGGCTGACATGAATATCTGATATACACTCT
The DNA here is from genome assembly GCA_013400475.1 of Tricholaema leucomelas. Taxonomy (NCBI): domain Eukaryota; kingdom Metazoa; phylum Chordata; class Aves; order Piciformes; family Lybiidae; genus Tricholaema lacrymosa; species Tricholaema leucomelas. Next base: position 81,135 of record WAAF01011185.1, on the reverse strand, counting down.
GTGCATTGGGTGAATGTTTACCTCCAAACTGAAATTATTAGCAAATTTCTATTGTGTAATACAAGGTATAATAATCTCTTTGCTTAAATGAGTGGAACTTCTTGTATACGCATCTGGTATCAGGCTATCCAGAAAGATGTACTTTGAAATGACAGGCAGAATGGAATAGAA